>CAJVPY010000011.1:0-48089 GCA_910591965.1 Dentiscutata erythropus | reverse complement strand
TTTTATCTTTGCGATTATATGCTTTTTTCTTTATTCAAAACTTTGAACATGTTCATGAACTTTGAACCTAGGTTCAATAGAAACACTAGTTTTAGATAAAAATTTAAAATGGCAGTTGTTGGACATTTTGTAAAGTAAAATTCATAATCATCGATAATAGTATTGATATTTAGCAAACTGATCATTTCAGCCTGTGCATCACTATTATTCAAACCTCTCTGATTGTCTTTAACCTATAGTTTTCATTGATACCACCATCAAATCTCTTTCAAAGTTAGTTATCTTAAGATCTAAGTGTTTACCACTATGTAAGGCAAGTAATATGGAATTATAAAAAATATGCAACATAATAAACCTTTAGGGAAGGTACATTGCATAGTTGAGTGTTTCAATATTTACTTAACTTCATTAATTAAAAGACTATCTGCACCATTACATTTATCTAAATCTGCAAAAGATAAAGTTTTCATTTTTCTATTAATTAGTAAATGCAATTCAAAGAATACTTTTAGATTTAAAATATTTACTGGTTTTTCTAAAACTGATTCTCATTAAGATGGCACCAAATAGCAGCTATACAATTCTTTACTGAAGTTGCATAGTATTCTTTACCATCCTGACGTTTAATAGCACAGACAAATTTACATAATTGGTCTTTTAAAACCAACTTTGAATCAATATCTTCAATTTGTCCTTTATAACTAACATTACTATAAAACTCTTTTAAAGCTTTTACCCAGACTTCTGTTGCTCTATGTGTTGATTCTATTTTGGAACTTTTGCAAATTGCTTTTACTTCTTTAGACAAAGGTTTAACATATTTAAAAGTCTATTATATTTAAGCAATTTAACTTAAAAGTTTAATTTAAGAGTTTGATTTTTTTTAATAACCTTGTAAATGAAAAAAAGAAGCCAAACCTTGGCAATACTATTACAGAAGGGTTTTTGTTGATTTTGGCATTTTTGTTCTGTCCTAGTTAAATGCTAATAGCAACTTTCTTTTCAGGTATATTATATAGTAAAAAGCCATGAAAGTATAACTTCTGGTGAAAGATAATGAAATCTCTAAAAAAAGTAAATTACTGAAACTAATGTTTAGCTTTAATCAAAAAGTAAAAAAAATCTCAATAATTTGAGCTTCTAAAGAAAAAAAGAAATTCTAAACCCTACATATGAATTTATTCAAGGTATATAAGAAATGATAAAAGAATGTACAAATAAGTGCTAAAGAAAAAAAATTCTTTTGAAATGATTTTGAAAAAATTTTTTTAATTTTTTTTTTAAAATTTGACAGCCATGTCACATGCCTGCTTTATTGATGAGGTATTACATTTCCTGGAGAAATTGTCCAAATTACATCATGTCTTATAGTAAAAAATTTGGAATGTGGCTCACCCGGTTTCTAATTGGGCCTATGCGTGATTTGTCAAAGATGAGTTCAATCTCCCTAGTTAGGTTCAGCTTACTTCACTTCAACTAACCCATCCCCGGATCATTGACATGGTTCACCAGCCTGTCATAACTTCCTTCTTTCCCAACCTTCTTTTTCTAGCCTTCTAGGTAGAAGAACTACCAATAAAAAACAAAAGAAAAAACAAATACGAAATAAAAGGAAAACTAAAAAAAGAAGAAAAGTCTAAATTAAATAAAACCAAAAAAAAACAAAGTAAAAAGAAAACAAGAAGATAAAGGCTAAAAAAAAGATGCCCATGACAACACTATTATTGCCTGTATTAGGCTATAAAAATTATATAATGTTGTATAGAAAAAAAAACTAATCTAATACTAAAAGAAGTGGAAAGAAAAAAAAAAATCTAATATTAAGAAATTTCTACATGTAATTCCTTTGATCCCTATACTGTAAACAGTATCACCATCATTGTTTATTTGGCAAAGCAGAATCCAAATAAGCTCATGGGAGGTTTCATTTTAGTAAACACATTCTAATTTGGAAGAAGTAAACACTGCCGATCTTTTGGAGGATTTCTTCACTTTTTGGCCAAAATTTCTAAAAAAATTCCAAATCTGCAAAAATATGTTTGTAGATATATGGTTGCAGATACTTCTAAAATTTCTAAAGAGTGTGTTGGACCACTAGAACTTTGTTGTTTCCCCTGTGTTCTTCTTTGAAGTAACAGCCAACTTGCTTCATCAATGAAAATGAGTGAGTTCACTACTGCACTTCACCAAGATTTTTTATACAAGAGCACTACCTGCCAGTTATTTTGTATAATAATACTTCTGGCTTGCATGCTGAACATTTACTTTAGAGGAGTCCCTTAGAAAAGCAGTTAACCTCTAGACAAACCGCAAGAAAGCCATGTCTCTTTAACAAAAGTACTGGTTTCTGTTTGTTAAATTTTAGGTACAAGTGATTGTCAGGAAGAGTTTTTTTGTATAATAATAGAATTAGATAAAAATTTTTTTAATTGATCATCTAATCTTTTATATATTTGATAATATATTAGATGATGATTTTACTACACCATGATCATAGTTGCATAATAATATTGATATAGATCATGCATTGATAAATAATATAAAATTTGTTCACCAGGCAAATGATCAGCTGACATGTGCCGCTTTATGGCATGTGTCAGCCAATCATTTGCCTAGTTGAACAAAATTTACGTTATTTATCAATGCATAACCAATATCTTATACTTATCTATATTCTACCTGTTAACAATATTATTTATACTAATTCATAACAAAATTCAAAGTTCTCATTTTTTATTTTTATTTAAAAATAATATAAGTTATTAAGATACAAAAATCATTAAAAAAAGATATACCATATAGAAAACATAAAGTTTTCAAATCAGCCCAAACTCAATATCTGGGCAATAAATATTGATATACCATAATTCATATATACTTTAATGTACTTATGTTATTTTACAAAAGCAAATAGGTTCCATTAACATATATGAAACTACTAGACACAATAGCTTGGTGTGAGGATGTAAATATAAATATATGTTCTTTGAAGCTTAAGATTAGAAAGGTTTGTATATTATTATATGAGTTTTAGAATCTGCAATTATGTTATTATTATTATTTTTAAATTCTCCATGATACATGATTGCATCTGGGGCACAAGCAGTGTTGGAAATCTGTTTTGAGATTTATATTCTTATAAGAACATATTTATTTGATTTAGTGTTCTCAAAATTTTATTTATGTTCTCAACATTTAATCTCTAAAATTATTGATATCCCTATTTTCGGAAATTATCAGACATTAGTTCTACTTTTTATCCCAACCCTTCTCGTATTTTATATTCATTCATTTTCCCTTCGGGTAAATTCGTAATTCTATTTCCATCTGGAATTTTCTATTATACTTAGAGAACATGCTTTTTCAGCAACATGTTCTCAAATTATTTTTCATAGAGAACATATATAGAATATCAAATGTTCTCAAATCTAAAAGAATGTTCTCATGAGAACATGAGAACATAAGATTTCCAACACTGGGCACAAGTAGTGCTCTTTTATTTCAATGTCTTAATTATTACGGAAAATCATAAGTTATACACTTTGAAGCTATATACATCACCTGGAGCTGCCCTTCAGGTGTTCCCTAGCCCTCCAGTGCCATGTGCCTACTAAGTCTACTACTTTTATAGTATTCCAGATCTCTAGCTCCATGGTGTAGAACCCTGACTCCGCAGCAGTCTGCAGTTCCTTATCAACACAGCCTCATTAATTTCCTATTTGTCCTATATTTCGGTTATATAATCTCTTCTAATTTCAGTACTTTATCTTGTATACTCTTCATTCATCAGCAAACCCCTCTGCATTTGTGTTTTCAGAACTTAGCACCTAAGCCACTTTCTGTATACCTTTTTGTATTCATTGGTATTTCTTTTGCAGCTACACCACTTGATGTTACTGGACATCTATTCAGAAAGCAGGTGCCTTCTGCAGAGAACTCAAGGTTCTTTTCCTTCTTTAGGTTAGTACTACTATCTATGGTTTTAATTTGGAGGTTCCTTATATTAACGATGTTTTTTATCAGATTTCTTTCCTATTCTGGATAATGCATGACCAATGGCTATGTTTCACATTTTTTTATTATCAAATGTGATCCTAACAGAAGTTAATTCCCCCTGTAGGTTTAAAATTGCAATTTTGTGTTTTGGGACCTGGGAGTGCTAACTATTGAACTATCAACCCACAGATCACATTGTCCTTTTTTTTTAGATCTTGTAATTTTTTTTCACACTATCCATTTTAGTGTAAAAAGAAAAGTTCCAGTGAGGATCGATATAGAGTTAATTAGTATAAAAATGTTAAAAAGCTAGGATTCAATCATCTGCTATGTTTCAGAAGTACTTGACATGATTATGGCATGATTCTCCGAAGGTTACTTCTCTGCCAACTTATTCCCATGACACCATAATGTCAACATGCTATTTTATCTACAGCACACTTTTAAAGGTATGATATATATTCGACATTACATTTTTTCAACAATACTTTCTTAGACAAGACATTTCCCTGACAATTATTTCTCCGACATATAATTTTAACCAATTTTATGTTGAGGAAATGATTGTCGGGGAAATATATTGTCTACGAAAAGGATTGTTGAAAAAATGTGCTTTTGATGAAATAGCATGTCGGCATTATGGTGTCGGGGAAATGAGTTGGCGGGAAGGCAAAAATAGAATCTGTTTATGATCATGTGATGAAGATCATGCAAAGTTTAATGAAAAGATTGGATGAAATCGATGAGCGAAGATATTCTAGTAACTACCTATCTAAAATCGATAAATTTTTTATTTAAATTATATGAATCCATAAAATTAAAATAAAAAAAGTTCGCCGATTTTAGACAGATATTTATCAAGTTATCCTTGTTCAAAGTTTGTAAAAACAATCTTTGTTTTGATTGTCGTCTAAACTTTCTTTGAACTTTGAATGAGGATAACTCAATAATTATATGATAAATTTTTTTTTATTTTAATTTTTAAGGATTCATAAAAATTGAAATAAAAAAAAATTCATTGGTTTAATTAGATACTTTTAGAGTTATCCTTTGTTTTGATAATCATCCAAATTTTCCTTTGACTTTGAACGATATTTACCTATTAAAAACCGATGAAATATTTTTTTATTTAAATTATATGAATCCATAGTATTAAAATAAAATAAAAAAAAATTATCGATTTTTGATATATAGTTATCGAGTTATCCTTGTTCAAAGCTTAAGAAAATTTGGATAAGCATTAAACGAGACTGCGGGTAAGTTTTTACAAGAACAAGGATAACTTGATAAATATCCGTCTAAAATCGATGAAAATTTTTTTATTAAAATCTATGAATCAATAGAACAAAATAAAGAAGTTTTATCGATTTTTGATATATAGCTATTGAGTTATCCTCGTTCAAAGAAAATTTAGATGATTATCAAAACAAAGACCGTGGTTAAGTTTCCCAAACTTTGAACAAGGGTAACTCGATAAATATCTGTCTATGATCGATAAAATTTTTTTATTATAATTCTATGAATTCATATAGTTTAAATAAATAAAGTTTTGACGATTTTAGATAGGTAGTTACTAAGTTATAGTCGCTCAAAAACATACCTAAGTTATAGTATAATTATATTATTGATCATTTAATTTCACATGGTTTTAGTCATGTGATCATAAACCGGGTACAGATTCTATTTTCGCGTTACGACCGGTGGGAGAGCCTTGAACCAATTTAGCTTTCGATCGTGATTAAGGTTAACTGGTTTAAATCAATAAACTAACACACATAATTACAGGTTATAGGGTTTCTCTTTATTAATATAAATCAATACATCGGATGATTACAATTATACTAAATACTGTTAACAATCGTTCAACAAACTTTATTCCATTTGTGGACTGAAACCACACCCTTATATATTCTTAAATTTAGCATGGAGTCTTAAACTCCCTCGGGGAATCTTTTCCTCCCTTGGGACGCTTTTACTCTCTCCGGCTCCAATACGCCGCGATAATCATTTCCCCATACTATACCCAATTGATATAAATAATAAAAGATTAAATAAAGAAAAAGAAAAAAAAGGTTCCAGGCATAATACCATCCAAATAAGAAAATAATTAAATAATAGTGATAAAAATAATAAAATAATAGTGACAAAAATAATAAAATAATAGTGATAAAAATAATAAAATAATAATGATAAAAATAATAAAATACTAAATAAAAAAAAAAATAATAAAATAATAGTGATAAAAATAATAAAATAATAATGATAAAAATAATAAAATACTAAATAAAAAAAAAGAAAAAAAGATCATCTCTATAATAAATAATAAAATAATAATGATAAAAATAATAAAATACTAAATAAAAAAAAATAAAAAAAGATCATCTCTATAATAAATAATCAATCTAATGATTTTTTACTAAGTAAATTTTCAATAAATAAAAGATGTTTAAGATAATTAATCTGATGATCATTATAATTTTCAATATTTCTATCATTTATTTCTTTGACCATTAAACAATCATCAATAGAAAAGTCTTCAAGCTCTGAGATCGCAGGAATAACAATCCATTTTATTCTTCCCTCTCTTATAATTATTTTGTAGTCAGAATCATCCTTTTCAATTTTAATGTTTCTTGAATTTGTATTAGCAACTGACCGATGTGAATATGTAAGATATTGAAGTATCCCTGTCTCAAGAACATTTATGTAAACTCCTACTGAGTTTTTCATAAGTTTATCGGCCATAAACCTTACACCATGAATATGATTATTACATAACCAATGATAATCATCATCCAAAATGGTTTTATCTTTTGCATTTTTTAGTTTGTCGTGGATAATTTCTTTGATAATAAGATTACTATCAGATTTTATGTTGCCGAATAATTTTTCTTCAGAGAATTTTCCATTTATATAGTCATGATTATTAATAATCTGACGAATGTTTTCGTAAACTTCTTTAAATTCATCACTTCGTTCATGTGGTTTTTTCAGATAAAGTCTTTGAATATCTTCAATTATTTTTAATTCTTCATCATTAATATCTAGATCAACTTGTAAATAGAGCCTTTGTTCGCCTAAAAAGTCAATTACTTGTGTTGTATCCCGAATTCGTAAAAAAACAAAGTTATATAATTTTGGATTTTTAAATCTATCACCATATTTTGCAATGAGTTCAACTCTGAAATTTTTATCATTAGAAAAGAAAGAGGCAATTGAACGAGTTATAACAGTAGTAAGAATGAAGAAAAAAATGCTATTGGTTACTTTAGGCGTACAATTTCCATTATATTCAAAAAAACATTCTATTATAGAAATGAATATAACAAAAAAGAAAAGTCTTTTTCTAATAAAATGTTTTGGTTGTGGTTCACCTAATGGATTTTTAATTGTAAGACAAAATGGTTTATGTTGATAATATGATATAAGTAACCAAAAACTTGAAAAAAAATAAAAAAAATCGGTAAGGGAACTTAAAAAATCAAAATTAATAAGAGCATTTATAAATGGTAAATCCCGCTTTTCAGGATCAGGATAATTTCTATCATTATGAATTAATTCTTCGGTTAGATCAAATATAGCAATTAGAATAGAATTAAAAAAACTAATCCATATAATAAATCCCTTAAGTTTATCATAAAAATCGTGATTGAATAGACTAGATTTTAAAGATTTCAAAGGAAATATGGATATATTATGAAAACAACATACTACGTAGCAAACGAATAAAAAAGTAACTAAAAGAGCAATTGCGAAAAGTGCTATTACCCAAGCAAGTTTATCAGGATAATTATGGTCATAGGCAAAAACATAAACAGATTTGGTAAGGAAGAACCACGAAATGATAGGGACCAAAAAACATGTAAGAATTAACAAATCATCTACAATACATGTATTTTTAAAACTAAGTTTGGAGGTCACACCATAAACGGCCACATTAAAAAGTAAACCAAGAATAGCTCCAAACTCAGCGATTTGTTGGAGAATAGTAGTATTACTAGATTTATCTTGAAGTACTGTATTATCTAAATTAACATTAGTACATTCAAATTGGTGTGTAGTATTATTATATTGTGGAAAAAAGAAAATTTTTCTTTTTTGATCTTCTAAGGTACCTTCATCAATATGTTTAATCAGGGCAATAAATAAAATGATAACAACAACAACCGCTATTAAACATAGTTTTGTTATGAGAGATAAAAATGTTTTGATAGTATTCTTATACTTGTAGCGGTTGAAGAGGCCAAATATAATCAAAAAGACAATTATTAAAATTGGAATAAATAATGCCGGTAAACCAGTTATTATATCTATTATATTCATTTTATTTAAATAAAATTTAAATTCAATAAAAAATGAGTTATATCTTTCATACGTGCAGTAAGTATCTTATTTATTGGATTGCTTATGAGATGTTGAAACAAAATTTTCTATTATGTTAGAATTAATTTTATCATAAGGGTGAGAAAAAAAATTTATAACAATAATACCTATTATTAAAAAAAACCAAATCGAGTTTATACGTAATTCAAAAATAATGCGCATGGGATTTGATATCCATAACTAATCATGCTTCAGATACACCAACTACCTCAACACTCCCAAAAAGTAATATCATGCGAATAACTCGAAATTTTGTCTGGGAAACCAACTTTTATGTTCTAATTAAAAAAATATTTTTATCTTATAGTATAAGGTATTGTTACCTTAAATTTTATCTCTATTTTCGAATTAGAATTTTGTGAACATATAAATTCTGCATGTATTGTGGTAATATGGATAATATACAGAATTCACAGGATTCAATATTTGGATATTTGCTGCCCAGATCGAAGAAGCAGGGGGCCTTTTTAGATTTTCAACAGCCGCCCTACCTTATTTAGTGCATCGAGGATGTGTTGCGAATGCAAAGTAAAATTTCTAATTGGAAACTTTACTTTGTATTCGCGACGCAGGAAGATGCTCTCCTTATGCACTAAACAAGTAGATGGCTGTTAAAAATCAAAAGAGACCATTGCTGATTGGAAATGTTGACCTGCATAATGCTAGTAAATGCACATACAATTAGATATAGATTTGATCTACAATCAATTTACGCCATAGTGTTACTAACCTAAAAAAGCTTCGTTAGTTTTAGAGTGTATTGTATATTTGTTTTAACCTGACCAAATAACTGGGACACTTGACACCCGATCCGACCCAGAAAAAAAAGAACGTACGCAAAAAAAAAAAAATCCAGGTACGTACGTACAATTATCCCTTATAAAGACAAAAAAATAAAAAAAATAACATTGAAATTCTAAATCATTAACATTAATAAAATGTATGTGTAAATAATTTTTATTGAAACCGACAATTTAAGAAATATGTTTGGCATAATTCTAACATTAATAAAATGTATGTGTAAATAATTTTATTGAAGTCGATAATTTAAGAATTATGTTTGGCATAAACTTAACATTAATAAAATGTTATGTGTAATTAATTTTATTGAAGTCGATAATTTAAGAATTATGTTTGGCATAATCGTAACATTATAAAATGTATGTGTAAATAATTTTTATTGAAGTCGACAATTTAAAAATTATGTTTGGCATAATCTTAACCTATAAATAATCAAGTTACACATCAACATTAAATTATCGACTTCAATAAATTTAAGTAATTAATTACACTTTTTGTCTCTATAAGGTGTAATTGAGGTTTTTAGTTTCTTGCACTGTATGTACAGTACGTACGTACAGTATCAAAATGTACAGTACCTATTTAAATATAGATTATTACGAAAACTATAATAATCTATTTTTAGATAGGTGGCGACACTCATATGTAAACAGTACATGTATTAATAATAAAAAAAAAGATGTGCAAAAGGTTAGGATCACATGAAAATTTATCGTTATTGCTATTGGTAAGTTCAATGTTTTACTACAGTTTAATAAAAAGCTTTCAGACGTTGTTTAGCAATTTTTTCAAAATATTCAAAAATATTTACATACGGAAAATATTTAATTTATCACTTAATATCCTTAAAACCCTTTGAAATCATCTATAAAGACGATAATTCACTTTTTTTTTCTCCTGATAAATAGTCGTGACAGTTAGACATGGAAGAAGATAAAGAAGATATTTATATTACTTCAAAAAATCCTTCCGATAATGCTATTAATAGTTCAGATTGGAAATTAAATTTGGAAAGCTCCGGTAATATTGCTTATAATGAAATTATTCCTTCACAGGATCAAAAAAAAAAAAACTCTATGCCTCATAGATTTTAATAAAAGTATTGTTTAATACACAAACAAATGAATTATTTTAGCAACTGAAAATCAAAAAAAGCAAAATTTTGAAGAGCAAGAAAAGTCCGACTCCTCTCAAAATAATGATACTAGTATGATGGAATATTTGGGATCATTTCTTGGATGTATTCTATCGGTAAATATTTGTAATAATGTATTTATGTAACTTACTTATAAAAAGCTTTTTTCTTAACATACAAAAATAATTAGGTTAGATGTTGCTGTTATTGCTTCCCTAGTCCTTATCAAGAAGTTGAACCAGGACATGTTGGATTGCTTTATAAACATAGTATGTTAACAAATTTGTGCAATAATTTGATACATATTTTAATAACTCTTTATATTGTTCTTTGTAGATGAATATGTCAACTGTTATGTTGGTCCAAATAAGGTTAAATTGAATCTTATTACTGAAGAAATTATAAAGGTCGACATTAAGGTAATTAATTTAACAACAATCTATTAAGTATCAAAATATGTCGAGACAACCTTTTTTAATTTATGTTAACGCATTTATTAGACACATGTCACAGAGATTCTAGGACAAACTGTTATAACAAAGGTATAGGCAATTTTATGCATGGGTTCTAAATATACGTGCATAAAGTTTGCATACACATTTGCCCACCAATAGTTATTCTAGAGCCTTATCTGAATATTACCAAATCTATATATTATACCATATAGGATATGAAATTTTACCTTATTGATTCTGCCCTCCATTGGCGCATAACCAATCCTCGTAAAGCCACTTTTGATATAACTGATGTTCGCAAAGCTCTTATAGAACTGTAGGTATTAGATAAAAACTATTGTTACTGCAATACAAATAAATAAATTTACAAATTTCACTTTAATATTACAGTACTAAAAACGAATTAATGAAACACTTTGGTTCACTTAACGTTGATAATTCTTCTAAATTAAACAACAACAGTCCTGATAAACTAATCGATTTTGGTAACACTAAAACTAAATACATTAGCGATTATGCTCAAAAGTGGGGTGTCGAGGTAACTATTTTCAATATATTAAGTTATTTCAAATCATTTATCTAACTGGTATGTCATATTTTCAAGATCGAAAAAATCCTGATTCTTGATATAAAACCGAAAACCAAAAATAATTGAAATTATTATAATACAATTGCACTTTAATTTACTATGTGAAATTCATATCGATATTGTTTTCATTGATACATTTTATGTTTTGGTTTTGAAGCTCTTGTAAATATATACTAAATCAATAATTTACTTTTTTTGATATAATAATTTCTATTTCTTTCCTTTTCCAAGTTTTCTTATGTAATAAATTTTATTAATTTTTTTTATTCTTTGATTTTGTTGGATAGTTCTTCGATTCAGACACCTCTTAATCCAATTTAACAAAGATTTTTCGTGTAGGAACCAATTTTTTGATATGCAAACACATCTTTTGCTTGACTATATACCTTGATATTAATGTTTCTTCAAATTTTTTATTTTGAACTTTGAAATATTACATGTATAAAAATATAAATCATTAAATAAATATAAATTAAGGATATGTGAATCAATTGTAAGGATACAAAATAAATATAAATTAAGGATATGTGAATCAATTGTAAGGATACAAAATAAAGTGAAAAAATCTATTTTGAATAAATACAGTATAAGATGAACGAAATAATTATGAAAGTGCTTAATAATACAATATATTAATTAGTAAAATTAAAATCGGAAAATAATGTTCATAAATCATGCTCATAAATACTTATTTATGCTTATGAGTATAAAGATAATTTAAATTTTATCGGATGTTTATTTATCAGAATATTTTAAGATAGAAATTTCTAACCTTTAATAGTATTTCATCCAAATTTATTCTTAGCTGTAGGTTCAACAGTTTTGATTGTTAAATACATCACAATTTACTAGGGCTGTTATGTGGTCCGACTCAAACCGATGGACCGCCGGTCCTGTCTTTTTTGGTACGGACCGAAAGGACCGTCGGGTCCTAATATCAGTTATTATTAAATTATAGTTATAGATAATTATATAAATAAAATATAATCTGATTCTGCGATATTTGATCTGATATTAAATTTAGATCATGTACATAAATAAAATGTCCAATTATAGTCGTGAGAAAACTTTTTATTGAGTTGATATAAAGACATGCGCTAAGCAGGGAATACTTAATTACAATTACAAGTTTGGTGCTTCATATAACTATTCTGAATTTGGAAAAACTAAATTTCTTTAGCGTAAATCAGTGCATGCATAATTAAACCATATGTATAGAATACTCCAACCTCATATAGTGACTTTTTTCATTCACGATACTAATTTAGTTGGATGTTTAATTAACCAAAAAATAAAAGTCTTAAACTAAATTGTTACTCCGTTAGGCATTTTTAGAGGTTTAAACAATGATAAAAATTTAAAAATTTTAAATAAGGGTTTTCTTATTTAATCTTTAATTTATTATATACAAATTTAATATATTTAATTGGAATTGTTGTCTAGATATACTTACAGTACATGTTCATTAAAAATACACCTACAAACTTATGTACATGATTCTCAAAATTCATGCGTATTTCATCAATAATAATAATAGACAGGTTTAAATATTTGGTTAGAAGTAGCTTTTATTTAATAAATCAAGTAATAAACTAATAATTTGAATGGAGTCTATAATAATAACAGGTATAATACAATAATGTTGATGCAACTTATGTGGCATTTAATTAGTTTAATAATCGGTACGTCCAGTCTCATACTGATCGGTCCTAATCAGTCCTGGACCGCAGTCTAGTCCAACTTTTTAAAAGACCGTCGGTCTTTGGACCAAGACGGACCGGATGGACCGATTAACAGCCCTAATCCCAACATTCTTTTCCCAGCGATTAAGCGCGAGTTGTGAGCATCCCGTGTTAGAAAAGCCACCTCAAACTATTTCTCACAATATTGCTCACAGTATGCTCACAATTTACTCACAATTTACTCATAATATTTATTCGCACTAAGGGAAGCGCGTTTATTATGTAATTTCAAGAGGAGGGAGGGGTTACCAGTCCATCATGTCCATATATTATATGGGATCTTTGCTATTAAAATAACTCTCTGAGACTATGTTGATTTTGTGAATGAAATTAAATTTGTCAGCTATCTAGTAATCCAATTTGAATAAGCTTTTTTTTATTTTGTAAATCTCAATAGAAACTACAAATGAAAAAATTTTCATTCAAATTGGATAATTAGATGCCTAGCAAATTTAATTTTTATTCACAAAATCAACATAGCCTCGGAGGGTCATTTTGATAGCAAAGATCCCATATATTAAAAAAAAATAATTAGTCAAAAAACTTGAACAAGAACAAGCTTATTTATTAACTTCTATTATATATTGGTTGTTAATAGTTTTTTTGCATTTTTTAAAGTTTTTTTACCAAGAAGATATTTTATGACTGTTACAATATTTATTATATTGTTGTTTATAGTATGGAATTAAATATATAATGATAATATAAACAACATAATTGAGTTAAATTTAAAAATTTTGGTAAAAAAATCTTATTTTGTTACTTTTTAATATGACTCTACAAGTATTGTTGTATAAAAAATATAAATTTTATCATCAATTGCTAATTTTAACCGCTTTAACCGTTTAATTCGGCCGGCATTGGGATCGGTTTGGCCCATGATCAGCATAATTTGGCTCGAAACTATGGAAAAATTCTAATACGGTTAAATGGTTCACTAACCCTAAGTCACCCTCTTATTAACGTTAAATTGCGTATCTAAAAAAAGAAAAAATTTAATTAGATTGATTTTAATTTGTATAATTCATTAATAACAATAATTAGCCGTAAAGCGTAACGATAAATGGGATGATTCAGAATTAAGGATCAGGTTTCTGATTTCGAATTAAATAATGAATAGTTATTTCGAAATCAGCGGTTCAGAAATCTTATTATATAAATAAGCTCAATACTTTTTTTATTATTGTCCTTCAGAATAGAATTAACCAAATGAGGATATACTGTCAACTGTCTTCAGATAGTTAACGGCTTATTCCGAAGCCGATATCAGCTACACAATCGACTAAAGCCAATAAGCTGCAACTTAAGCTATGACTAAGCATCAGCTGCAACCGAATCGCTCTTTAAAGCCATAGCTTCAGATTAAACCATAATTATTGAAGCAACGACTTGTTTTATGGCTAGAGCATGACTTGGCCATATCTCAAGTTGTAGTAAATAATATCGATAAGCTTTGCATTAAATATTATTACGTTGCTACAGCGTTAACAGCTCTATGGTAAAAATCTTTAATGGGTTATAATTGGCCTAAAAATTCTTTGCCATATAATGTCAGGTTTTCACATAATATTTCAATTAATATGATTTAAGGTTCTCTCAAGCACATAAATTATAGGTCTAAACTCAATTTTAATTGGTGGAAAAATAGTTTAACCGGTAAGTAAGTTCATTATCTCTAAAAAAAAGTTTGAATTCATCTTTTTTTGTTCTAGACTTCAGCAAAATCATAGTAGGGATCGCTTCAATTAATCGTAGTACTTATGAATGATTTCGATAGCTATCTAATCACATTGAGCACTTTTAGTTTAAGTTTGGTGATTATTCATTTGTTTAATTGGTCTAGGTATTTAATGGGTGTTACATCTCATTTAGCTTCTTATTCACATTACACAGCACAGCTATAATCAATGAATATCAGGCGCATACTGGAGACAAGTTTCCTGATACGTACCCGGTAGTCTGCCATAGATCCGCCAAATACTCACTGTATATTTATAAATAGTTTTAATATAATAATATTAAAAAATAAAAACTTTTTTTTTTATTGAACATATTGGACATGGACATATGGGGCGTCGTCAATCAAAATGTAGCTTAGTGAGAATGATCATTTTCCGAAATTGGTACACAAAGTGATGAAAAATTATAAGAATCTCAATTTTTATCACTTTGTATAACAATTTTCGGAAAATGATCAATCTCACCAATCTACGTTTTGATTGACGACGCCCCATATGTCCAAGTATATGTCCAATGTCCAGTCCAGTCCAATAGTGCTAAAATTAAATGGATATATGTCCAATGCCAACACTACGAAAAAAGACAGGCAAGTTTTTTATACTTATCACTTTCAAAAGTTTTTTTTTTAAACAATCAAGCAATTTTTCGATGATAATTTACAATAATCGTACAAATCGTAATAAATTTTAAATTTTATAAAAAAATTTTATTAATTCCGGAAGTTTATGGAATTAAAATAAAATAAAAAATATCAAATTTGAATAGGTAATTGTTGAGAAATATTTACTTAAAAACTTAGAAAAATTAGTTTTTTATAAGTGTCCAAGGCTGTTCAAAGTTGATTCTTCAATTAACATCCCCACTGAAGTCTCCCCCCAAAAAATTAACAACCAACCAAAACGCTGGATAACTCTCGCCAATTACTTGATTTACGTCGACCAATGATTGGCACATTTTTTACATGTTCGTTTCATTTTACCCCCTCCCGCCCTCCCAAGAGTTCTAAAGGTGATAATTAACCTCGAACGGCCTAAGCTTTGAATGAGTAATATTAGACATACCTGATCAAATTCGATCAGTACTTTTTATTTTAATTCTACAAGTTTGTAAAAATAAATAAAAAAATTTAGATCAAAATTTAGGTACCCATAAAAAATATTTTTTAAAATTTTTAGTGAAGATTTCTCAATCTAATTTCGATATTTTTTATTTTATTTTAATTCTACGAAAGTTTAGAATTATGGCAGTTTGCAAAAATGTGTGACCCTGTGATTTGGTGATGATAGCGGAAATTTTCCGAGATTTTAATTCCCTATTGATCATAATTTTTGATCAATAACGAAGAATCGAAAAATCTATTAAAATCGACTAATTTCTCGTGATTTTACATGACACTAGCGTAACAGGTGGCGCGAAGTGCCACCCCACCTTCTTATTGTTGTGATATATAGTATAAATTGAAATTATCTGTAAAAAATCATGTTTTTATTATGCATTAATATAATAAATAAATTATTACAAAACTTACCACTATACTGGTGACACACATTATGTAGTTAAGGTTGTGCTAATTTATATTGGAATTAGCACAAACTCCATATACTACTGTAAAAAATACTGTTATAGAACTTGTTATTCTGTTAACACACAGAATTGGTTGAAGTTAGGTTCGTATTGAAATAATCATGATTTCTATTTTGAGTTACTATAAAAAATTCTGGTAAGTACGGGGCTTATGTGGTTGAGCAACATTGTGCACTACTCTAAGAAATTCTGTTACAGAATTGACTTAAAATTCTAGTAACATACAGTGTGTAGCTAGTTTGCATTGAAATTATTGCAATTTTTACTAAAAAATATTGTTATATAACTTATTTATTCTGTTGACATATTGTAAAGTAGAGCTGGGTATTATGGTACATCTAAGAATTGCTAATAGTAAAAAGTTTAGTAAAAAGTTTAGTAAAAAGTTTAGTAAAAAGCATATTTATTCATAATATTTATTAAAATAACATTAATTTGACCTACTTTCTAGCAAAAAAAAAAAATCTAGACTTTAAAAAAAAACTTGATAATTTAAACTTTCAAAAATCATCAAAAAAAATGTAATGCTTTGTGAGGTTGTAGTATTATGATATAATATGCATATTGATATTTAATATTGTATTGTTACTTCACTAATCTTTTCCTCAAAATTACCTAAATAAAAAAAAAGAAAAAAGCATATCAACTGCAACATGAAGTCTAATCTTCCATTAATTTTTAAATAGAATTGACTAATTTTTGAATTATTCAGTAAAATGAACCCAATAATACTAAAATTATTCAATTCTGATCAGTGAATACGTATCTAGATATTGTAAAAAATGTAAGTATACCAATAATACACCATACTATAATACCCAACTTCACATTATATGGTTAATGTTGGGTTAATTTTATCATAAGCTAGTATAAAAAAATTTATTACAGAACTTGCTTGCTATTTTGTTGACACATAGTGTATGATTAATATTAAGTTAATTTGCACTAAAATAATATAATTTTTATAATAAGCATTATAAAAAATTCTGTCACAAAGCTTGCCTTTCTAGTGACACACAATATGTGATAAGGATTAAAATTATAGTTTTTTTATGAGTTAGTATAAAAATTTATATTACAAAACTTGCTATTTCAATGGCACAATATATAATTAAAGTGTTATTGAACTTGCTATTCTGGTAATGCGGTATGCAGTTAAAGTTAGTGGTTTCTACCAAGAGTTGCTGTAAAAATTTTTACTTGCTTAGAGTTAATATCTCAATCCAGATATATTTTTTATATCTGAATTAATCCGGTTTTATCATAGTATAAATCCAGATATAAATTTAAATCCAGATTTATTTATATCCGGATATAAAAACATTATGTCACATTATATCACATGACATAGTATATATCTGGATATATAAATCCGGATAGAGGTATTAACTCTATACTTGCTATTCTAGTAACATATAGTATTAGGTTAAAGTTGAGCTAGTTTGTAATATAAGTTACTGTTAGATATTTAGTGATACACAATATATAGTTAAGGTCAAATTCGCTTGAATTGTTACTGTAAAAAATTCTGGTCAGAACTTACTTGATATCCAAGTAATGTACTTAAACTTTTATAATCATAGACTTGTTATTTTTTGTATACTAATTACATAAGCAAACAATCTTGAATTAAAAGTCAGTTAGCCAATAAAGCATGACCATAATTGCATGATAATATCGATATTGGATCATGCAATAATAAATATCATAAAATTTGCTTTGCCAATAATTGGCAGAAATATACTATCACACAACACATATAGCCAATTAATTTGTTCTGACAAAACAAATTTCATGATACAATATTTATAATCACATAACCAATATTTTATAAGTGTTTGTTAAGGTTGAGATATTTTACATTGTAAGTTACTGTAAAAAGTTTGGTATAGAACTTACTAAATTTTAATAATACAAAGTATACAATTAAGGTTGTATTAGTTTGCATTAAGATTATTATGAATTGTATTATTAGCTAATATAAAAACTTCTATTACAGAACTTACTATTTTAGTAGTACAGTATGTAGTTAAGTTTGAATTAGTTTGTATTAGAATTATCATGATTTCTATTATAAGTTACTTTAAAAATTTCATTATAAAACTTACTATTTTGGTAATACAGTATTTTATAATTATCGTGATTTTCATCATATTAATGTAAAAATTATATTACAGAACTTAAGTAAGTTTGTTTACATAGAATTATCATTTTATCTTGATTTATTATAAAAAATTCTTTGTTGGCTACTCTGGTAAGGCATAGTATATGATTAAGTTAAGTTAGTTTGAATTTGAATTATTGTAATTTTTGTTGTGAGTTATTGTAAATTTTGTTACAGCCTTATATACCATTTCAATAATATATAACTTGATACAAACCTTATTTGTTATTCAAATAACACACAGCATGTGATTTTGTGATTGTCACTCAATTATTCAAAAGTCATTTACCTGCCGACTCATTTCTCTATAACTGCAATGCCAATATGCTATTTCATCTACAGCACATTTTTTCGATAAAACATACAGTTATCCTCCTATATAATTACACAGTTGGGCACATAGTAACTTTTTTTTTAAAATGTGCTTTTAGAGAGGTTGTGCTTATATGGAGGTTTTTTTTTATAAATTAAATTATAGTTTGGCCTAAATAAAAATGTGATTATATATAATGTGATTATATGGGAGGTGACTATATGGAGAGACAACTGTATTTAAATAAGATATTCCCCAATAATTATTTATTTGATATAAAATTGGCTCAATTTAGCCTGATTTAGACTTAGAGTTGGTTATAATTATATGTCAGAAAATTAATATCAGGGAAATGTCTTGTCTAAAAAAAGAATTGAAATTGTTAAAAAAATGTAATACAAACATATCTTATCAAAAAAATATGCTGTAAATGAAATACTATGTCAGGGAAATGAGTTAGTGGATAAATAATTTTTAGGAAATCATTCTGTAACCAATTTAGTTTGTATCAAAAAATTTTGTTATAAAACTTGCTATTTTACTGATATACAGTATATAGTTAAGATTAAGTTAGTAGTATTAGAATTATTATGTTTTCTATTATGAGTTAACTGTAAAATATATATAGTTAAGATTGAGTTAGTTTACATCAAAATTATCATAATTTCTATTAAGTTACTATAAAAATTTTTTATAGAATTTACTATTCTGATAACATGCAACATGTAAAGTTAATTTGTTTGAAATTATTTTGTTTTTTATACAAAGTTTACTTGCTATCCATAAGTAGTTAAAGTTGAGTTAGTTTGCAATATAAATATCATGATTGTTTTTATAAGTTACTTAAAAAAATTTGGTACAATGACACACTGTGTGTAGGAAAGTTGGTTGCATTGGAGTTTCTGTCATGAGCTATTATAAAAAAAAATTGGGATGAATTTAACTCTCTATTTCGGTGATACACAGTATGTAATTAAGTTTGACAATAAAACTATTGTGATTTCTATTATGAGTTACTATAAAAAAGTCTTTACAGAATATTTGGTGACACAAAATATGAAATTGAGTTAGTTTGTATTAGAAATATCATGATTTCTACTATAAAAAATTGGTACACAGTATATGGTTAAGGTTATGTTGGTTTTGTATTGGAATTAATGAGTTGAGCTATGTAAAAAACTCATTATAGAACTTGCTTACATTAAAATTATTATGATTTTATCATGAGATACAGTGCTGTAAAAGCTCTGTTACATAATTTACTCACTATTTTGGCAATACACGATATGTAGTCAAAGTTGTGTTAGTTTGTATTAGAATTATAATAATTTTGATCGTGAGCTACTATAAAAATTATAATACAGATCTTACTTGTATATTTGTAACACATTACATGTGGTTATTGTTGGGTTAATTTTCCATGATTCCATTGCAAGTTACTGTCAAAAATTCCGAACCACAATACTGCAGTATAAAGTTAATGTTAAGTTAATTTGCATTGAAATTATCATGAACTTTATCATAAATTTCTGAAAAATGGTAGGTAAAAGAAATAATATAGATTCAATGTACGTATATATATACAGTCAGTAAGAATAGATTTTGACAAATTGCACTATTTTTCAAAAACGGTAAATAGGATAAATTTACCGGGTATGTGGCATCACAGTATAGGATATATACAGTGATAAATTTTTTAAATTTAAGTTAAAGATGATTAATGCTAGAAGAAAGTGGCAGTGCTATTGAATGATACAGGTTGAGAAGTCTAACTAAATAATTGTAAAATTGGATATTAATGTTATTGCCTCATATTGGCGCTTGCCTCAGATGTCAATTTTTTTTGGCCAGTATCGGTATTAACTGATCGATAGTAGTCTAAATTAATCCCTGATCTTACCCTAAACCTATCTAGGCCGATCAACATCTGAGGCAAACATTAATCTGAGGCACACATTAAATTATATTGACGATCTTACAAATTTTCGATGATCTTAAACATTCATAGAAGTTAACAGATCAGAAAGATAAACAGGGGTTAAGCCGGAAGCGATCTGGTCAAGCCCAGAAGCACATCCGCTGACCCTAATCGGTCAAGGAGATAAGCTGATCCTGCGTGAATTAACACATGAAGACAGATAAGTACAAATTATTAAGATTTCAATTAATTGCCTATTTGGTCAACTGTCCAATTGCTAAAAAATTATCCATTGTTAGGATTCGACATAAGAAGAAGCACGATCCAGAAATATCTGCATCTTCATCCGCAAAAATTAAGTTTTGCACCCGAACCCTCCCATCTCGTATAGAACCCTGCCATTTTGTGGTAACTTAAAGCTTCAATTCAAGGCCGGCCTGCTTTATGCAGTATAGAAGCCTACCGGATGATGTTACTCATCGCAATGTAGCTGATGACGATGATACTTGGCGCAATTATGTTTGCTATTTCTGGGAGCATATTCCGTCTCAGCTTACACATCAATCGCACTGATGTATGCTACAATTTCTCAATAAAAAATTGCGCAATAAAGTTTAATATTTAGCATCGTTAGCTAGGCATCCAATTTTAAATACTTATCACGTGCGTGCAATTCTTTTCGATAATAATTAATGTTGATCGAACTGATCAAAAAAAAAAAAATAGAAATCATTTCCTTCGAACTAACTACATTGAAATACGATAGTTGATGATTTGATCTACAGGTTGTGGCGAATGATGGAGGATGAAAAGATCAACGTTTGGTGATTGGTGCGAGTGCCAAATGACGAAAAGATCTACGGGGTGAAAGATCGAACTGAAAAATTGTATTATAGATTATGATGATCTGCAGATGTCACACCTTTTTGCAAACCGCTATAAAATAAAAAACTTTACTGAGTTTAATCAAGTAGTCACTGAGAAATCTTTGCTAGAATCTTGAAAATTTTCAAAAATTTTAAAGGATCTTCAATATTTTGATTATTTTGATTGAACTTTTTTAGGATACTAAAATATTGTATATCACAAAAATATAATTATTTGTCGCTCGTTTATATGTTTGATTAATATTGATCAAGCAATTGATCGGCTATAACCGGTTATAGCCGGCTATTAGTCGATAGTAATAGTAATAGTCAATAACAGCTGACCTAATCAGAGTTATTCAACATTAAACATCGTTAAATCAGACTTATATCTATCCGTCCCTGGTTTAGCGTGATAATGTCATGTAGTTATTTATTTATTAACATAAGTATTTAAAATATATTATCCAACTTCACAATTTAATCTTATTATATTCATGTAATTTAACACATGAGCATGATTAATCTAAGTATTTAAAAAAACGATAAGCTAAGTTATCGTGCAAACTCTTATGATCATAGATTTTTTTCTTCTTGTTATTTTTTGTACGTTATTACTTAAGCACAACAATCTCGAATTAAAACTCAGTTAGCCAAAAATGACTTGAAAATCATGATCATAATTGCACGATAGCATCGATATTGGATCATGCGATGATAAATATCATAAAATTTGTTCTGTCAGAGCTGAAATGTGCCGCTGTGCGGCACATGTCAGCCAACCATTTGCTCCGACAAAACAAATTTCATGATAATCGTTGCATGACCAATATCTTATACATATTCAAAACATCTCGTACTAAGTTAGACCATTAAGTCAGAACAGCGATCAAAAGTCTATGTCGATCAAATGATCAAAGAACTTCATGATTGATCATGATAATTTTGACAGAGTAATCGGGCATATCAGGTTTGATTTCAATCTCTATTTATATATAGTGATTTAGCAGCATGAAAGAGTCATGATATATTTTATAGATCAAATAGAGTGTATCTTTTATTTAATATATATATATATATAATAAAATGCTATGGCAAGCATGCCTGCATATATAAGATAAGTGTCTACTAATAAAAATATAAGGCATTTATGCCATTTCTCCCACATCAGTCTCTTATGCCCTATATGGCATAAGCGACTACTGGTGTGGCAGAAATGGCCGTAATCCCGTAATCCAAAAATTGATTATAATAATTATAACCTTTGATTGATCATAAACTTTTTTTAAAAAAAAGCTCTCTATTTCTATATTCTTTAAGTTCTAAATTAACCCGTGACTAAAAGGACTATAAGAGTACATCAGCAGGGTAACACTGGGTTGTAATCGGATCCAATCTCTAATAATGAGTTATTTTTTATCAATCCGCTTTTTTTCCAAGTAAATTTTCAACAAATATAAGATGTTTAAGATAATTAATCTGATCATCATTATGATTTCCAATATATTCATTACTTATTTCTTCGACCATTAAAGAATTATCAATAGAATAGTCTTCAACCTCTGAGATCGCAGGAATTATAATCCATTTTATTCTTCCCTCTCTTATAATTATTTTGTATTCAGAATCATCTTTTTTAATTTTAATGTTTCTTGAATTTGTATTAACAACTGACCGATGTGAATACGTAAGATATTGAAATATTCCAGTCTCGAGAACATTTATATGAACTCCCACTGTGTTTTCTATAAGTTTCTCGGCTATAAATTTTGTACCTAGAATATGATTATTACATAACCAATGAAAACCATCATCCAAAACGATTTTATCTTTCGCCTTCATTAGTTTGTTACGGATAATTTCTTTGATAATAAGACTACTATCAGATCCTATGTCTTTACCGAATAATTTCTCTTCATTGAATTCTCCATTTATACATTCTTGATTACTAATAATCTGACGAATCTTTTCGTAAACTTTTTTAAATTCTTCACTCCGTTCAGTTGGTTTTTTCAGATAAATTCTTTGAATATCTTCAATTATTTTTAATTCTTCTTCATTGGTATCTAGATCAACTTGTAAATAGAGCCTTTGTTGGCCAAAAAGTTAATTAATTGTTGTACATCCTGAATTCGTAAAAAAACAAAGTTATATAGTTTTGGATTTTTAAATTTATCGCCATATTTTGCAATGAACTCAACTTTGAAATTTTTATCTGTAGAAAAAAAAGATGAAACTGAACGAGTTATAACAGTAGTAATAATGAAGTAAAAAGCGGCATTGGTTACTTTAGTAGTACAATCTCCATTATATTCAAAAAAACATTCTATTATAGAAATGAATATAACAAAAAAGAAAAGTCTTTTTCTAATAAAATGGGTTGGTTGTGGTTCACCTAATGGATTTTTAATTTTATAAAATGGTTGATAATAAGATATAAGTAACCAAAAACTTGATAATATATATATAAAATCGGCAAGCAAACTTAAAAAATCAATATTAATAAGAGCATTTATAAATGGTAAATCCCGCTTTTCAGGATCAGGATAATTTCTATCATTATGAATTAAATCTTCGGTTATATCAGAAATAGTAATTAGAATAGAATTAAAAAAACAAATCCATATAATAAATCCCTTTAAATAATTATAAAAACTGTGATTGAATAGACTAGATTTAAAATATTTCAAAGGAAATATGGATATATTATGAAAACAACATACTACGTAGCAAACGAATAAAAAAGTAACTAAAAGAGCAATTGCGAAAAGTAATACCCAAGCAAGTGCATCAGGATAATTATGGTTATAGCCAAAAACATAAACAGTTTTAGTAATGAAGAACCACGAAATGATAGGGACCAAAAGACATGTAAGAATTAACAAATCATCTACAATACATGTATTTCTAAAATTAAATTTGGAGGTTATACCATAAATGGCCACAGTAAAAAGTAATCCAAAAATAGCTGCAATTTGTTCGGCAATAGTAATATTACTAGATTTATCTTGAAGTACTGTATTGTCTATTTTAACTTTAGTACATTCAAATTGGTGTGTAGAATCATTATATTGTGGAAATTGTGGAAAAAAGAAAATTTGATCTTGCTCTTTTTGACTTTCTAAAGTACCTTCATGAATATTTTTAATCCGGGTAATAAATAAAATAATAGAAAGAACAAGCAGAATTAAACATAATTTTGTTATGAAAGATAAAAATGTTTTGATTGTATCCTTATACTTATAGCGGTTGAAGAGGCCAAATATAATTAAAAAGATAATTATAAAAATTGGAATAGATAATGTCGGTAAATCAGTTATTATATTCATTTTATTGAAATAAAATTTAAATCAATAAAAAATGAGTTATATCATTCATACGTGCAGCAAGTATCTTATTTATTGGTTTCTTATAAGATGTTTAATCAAAATTTTCTATTATGCTAGAATTAGTTTTATCAACAATAAGGATGAGAAAAAAAAACCTATAACAATAATACCGAGAATACCCTATTAAAGGACCTAAATCGAGTTATAATATGCTCATACAGTAAATTCCAAAATCATGCGCTAGTCGTGCCTCAGTTCTGCGTAACCAATTAAAATTGCAATATCATGCGAGTAACTCGAAATTTTATCTGGGAACCCAACTTTTATGTTCTAATTTAAAAAAAATTTTATCTGACAATATAAGGTATTGTTACTTTAAATTTTATCTCTGTTTTCGAATTAGAATTTTGAAAACCTTCCTGTGTTACGAATGCAAAGTAAAATTCCTAATTAGAAACTTTACTTTGTATTCACGATGCAAGAAGATGCTCTCTTTATGTAAACTCGACGTACCCTCGATGCACTAAATAATGTAGAGCAGCTTACAGTACCCGGTGTGACACGATTTTTTACATAGTGAAAAATTAAAGATCACGTGCAATGCTCAATTGTTTACATCACATGTCATATATAAATAATAATTTAAAAAATTGATCTGCGTTATTTGTCACGCCGGGTACTGTAAGCAGTGGCGGCATATTTCGAAATCAGCGGTTCAGAAATCTTATTATTTTGATTTGTAAATTTATTTATATAATAACTTTTATGATCGTGAATTTTCTTTCGAGACTTGAAATATATTTTAAAATGCCTTATATTTCTGATCGACAATTACATATTAAAAACATAATAGACTAATAATAATCTCAAAAACAATTGAATTTTTTAGGAGGCATCTTAAATAACAGGAGGAACGTTGTTGTTACACGACTGATTTTACACACGGTGTGAAGCACATAAAAAAATGATTTTACAATACTTGATCGGACTTGATCAGTCAACTAGTACATGTTACGATTACAATATATCAACGGAGGTTTAAAATTTTATATTACAGATCTGGAACTATTTAGAAAGAATGATTATTTGAATTTTAAAAAAATCTATGATGTAATACCCTATATTGCTCCAGAGAACTTAAACGGAAAATTTCGCAAGATGGCAGCAGATTTTTATAGTTTTGGTGTAATTATGGCCGAAATGTCAACAACTAAAGGCAAGTTTTTTTCTTTTACACTTACATAAAGTCATTTAAAAGTCATTTGAGAAACTGATTCTTTGCACATATCAGTTAAACGATTATATAAGATGCTAACTCAAGGTCAAGAATTACTAAGCCAAGAATTACTGGGCTATCCCAGTTATTCTGATTTCACCGACTTTAAGAAAATTGGTGAAGGAAGGTCGGGAATCATAAATAACGTATTTTGGAATGATGGTGACAAATTTTTGGTTCTAAAGCTCCTAAAAGATAATAAGTCTTTTAATCAGATAATTAGAGAGGTATTATATAATTATAAATCGTAGTATAAAATTTTATAATTTTTGATTATTACAGCAAGATCACGAAATTAGTGAGATCTTACAATTGTTTTTCAGGTCAATAAAACCAAAGGGAAAAATTTGGAAAATAAATACTATTGATCTTATCCCATAAGATGAATAGTAAACTCATTGAATAAACCCGTTATTACATACTAAGTAATCAATAACTGCTGTATTTTATGTTCTCTTCTGATCGTTCGGTAGCCCGGCCAGTATGGCTGGGTTACCAAATTTTCCATAAAATACAGTAGTTATTCCATACTTTGCATGCAATAATTATACACCATTCATTAGTTGTGAATAAAGGTGTTATTATCATGTTTTATTAATTTTGGCGAAGACTATTTACATATTGACAGGAAAATAATCAAAATTATATCATTTTATACTATTGTGCCGTTGCCTTCAAATATAAACCTTTTTTTAATCTCAAAAGGCTGCCACCCTTTAGCTAAAGCTGAAACTCTTAAGTTTATATATATTCAAAATTTAAAGAAAATCAACAGAGTAGTAGCAGCCTTTTGAATTTGGATTTAAATTCAACAATGTCATGATTAAAATGGAAAAAAAAAACCAATAATAAATAAATTTTGCATACTTTAGGTTAAAGTTCTTCGAAGTTTAAAAAATATTAGTTTTCACCAAAATATAATAGAATTATTAGGAGTAACTAAAGGCAAAATTTTTTTTTACACTTTCATGAAGTCCTTTGTGAGCAAAATCGGCTAAACTGATACTATTGTTTTAAAAATTAATAGACTCCTCAACGATGAAGTATTACATAGTAATGGAATACGCTGATGGAAATTGGAATAATATTATTCAAAGAGATTTAGTATGTAATTTATATCCTGTTAAGTATACGAATAACGGTAACTTGACAAATGAGCACGTGCCGCAAAGCGGCACGTGTAGCCAATCATTTGTCGAATTACCGTATTCGACAATTTGCCCAACATTGGTGTGTTATCCGGCAATTTATGATCATGATTGGTAGGGAGTTGCTCGCTGAGTTTTTTTTTTGAATACTGGAATAAACATAATTATAACACATGAAAAAAATAACAAAAAGAAATTTTTTCATGATCATATGAGTTTGCCGGATAACTCATGAATAATGATCCTTTAAATAGCGAATATTTGAGATTAATAGGTATTCACAATATTTTGTAGCATACGAAAAATATATTAATACATGAACAATCTGCTAAAATTTCGGACTTTGAGCACTCCATAATATTGGATTCAGTGACATCTATAAATTTAAACCAAAATGATTATGGAATGCCAGCATTTACTGAACCGCGACTTCTAAATAATTGTTCGTTCAGACTCGACAAGAAATCAGATATATATAGTATTGGTGTAATCTTTTGGGAAATTTCGAGCGGCCAAATCCCTTTTAAATATGCGAAAGGGCCCGACGATATAATTCTTTGTATAATTTTAGGAAAAAGAGAAACATCTGTAAAAGATACACCTTCTGAATATGTTGAACTTTATAAGAAATGCTGGAATGAAGATCCTGAAAAACGACTGGATTCCAGTTATCTTTCTCTGTTTTTCAATAAACCCAACCAGTCAGGAACAACTGAACCGCGACATCTAAATGATTGTTCGTACAGACTTGACATGAATTCAGATATATATAGCATCGATGTAATCCTTTGTGAAATTTCGAAAAGTCAAATACCTTTTAAATTTGCGAAAGGACCCGACAACATAATCCTTCATGTACTTCGAGGAGAAAGAGAAACATCTGTAAAAGATACACCATTTGAATATGTTGAACTTTATAAGCACTATTGGGATGAAGGTCCTGCAAAACGACCTAATTTCGAAAACACATTTAAAGTTATACAAATTTTAAAAAAGATTAATTTTCACCAAAATACAATTAAAAGCAAGTATTTTCTTACACTTTCATGAAATCGTTCGTGGGCAAATTGGCTAAACTAACATTATTATTTAAAAACTTAATAGACTCAACGATGAAGTTTTGCATAGTAGCTGATGGTGGAAATTTACGTGAACATCTAAAAAAACACTTTAGTCAATTAAATTGGAAAGGTAAATTGCATATTGCCGAAAATATAGCATGTGGCCTCAATTTCTTACACAAGCATAAAATTATTTATAGAGATTTAGTATGTAATTTATATCTTATTAACTCATGAATAATGATTCTTTAAATAGCGTATATTTGAGATTAGTAGGTATTCATAACATTTTGTAGCATACGAAAAATATATTAATTCATGAAGGAGGTAATGCATTAGCAGATGTTCGCTGGCAGAAAAGAAATCATTTAATTAAAAGTTGCATAAAGATTGCCGAAGACAGAAAGAAAGATGCTATAGTTACGGTGCAAAATTCAACTGCACTAGAAAAGTGCGCATCCAATCAAAGGAATAACAGGTCTTTTGGAGGTTGCGAGCCTATTTGTATAGAATTCGACGTTCCCCTTACAGAAGTTGTAACTACAGTAAAGAAAGGTACACAAAATAAATCATTAAAATCGTATCCATGGTGGAAAGCAGCACTTATTATTAGTTATCTTAAAGTTGCTATATCACATCATAAAAGAAGATGGAAAAATGAATATAACAAAGCTCTCGAATACCGTTCTAAGCAAATTAGAGATGCTGTTGCTAAAAGAAAATCGGTAGATCCCGTTGATAAATATTCTGATAATATTACTAAAAAAGTTGAAAAGGATGAGGTAATTATTATTAAAGTAATTAATTTTGATTTTTACACCCTACTAACATAATAAATGAATTATATAGCTTAACGAAGAATTCACGATAGTTCATGAGAATCCTTGGCCATCCCCATGCTCTCTTCAGATGGAACTTGAGGCCTCATTTGCCTTAGCAAATAAACTATTAAAAAAACTCCCATATAAACTTACGTTATCACTCGTAGAAATACTTGCTCCACGTGAACAAAAGAAAAACAAACAAAAACTATCACGGCCACAAAATAGATTCATTTTATCCCTAAAGGAATACATTGCATACACAAAAAAATGGGATTCTGTTCGGACAAAATCAATTAATACACATAAAACTTCAAAGGAGGCAAAAAAACATTGCTATCTCAAATTAAACGATTGTATATCATTTTAGCGAATATCATCGATAAAAGACATAAATTGATGTATCCTGATTATGCTTATAAACCTCAAAAAAAGGAAGGTAAACAAACGTCTTCTGAAGAACAACCGGTTTTTGATGAACAAACGTCTTATGAGGAAAATATCTCTTCGAATCACGTTAACGAGAGATTAGGACGATTGTTTATCATTTTGGCGAAAATCACCGATAGAAGACATAAATTGATGTATCCCGATTATGCTTATAAACTTCATAAAAAGAAACAAACGTCTTCCGAAGAACAAATAGTTTTTTATGAACAACCGTTTTATGAGGAAAGTAACCTTTCGAATCACGTTAGCGAGAGATTAGAACGATTGTTTATCATTTTGGCGAAAATCACCGATAAAAGACATAAATTGATGTATCTAGATTATGCTTATAAACTTCAAAAAAAGGAAGGTAAACAAACGACTTCCGGAGAACAAACTTCTAAAGAACAACCGGTTTTTGATGAACAAACGTCTTATGAGGAAAATATCTCTTCGAATTACGTTAATGAGAGATTAGGACGATTGTTTATCATTTTGGCGAAAATCACCGATAAAAGACATAAATTGATGTATCCCGATTATGCTTATAAACTTCAAAAAAGAAACAAACGTCTTCCGAAGAACAAACTTCTGAAGAACAACTGGCTTTTGATGAACAAACGTCTTTTGAGGAAAATATCTCTTCGAATCACGTTAAGATTAGAACGATTATTTATCATTTTAGCGAAAATCACACATAAATTGATGTATTCAGATTATGCTTATAACCCTCAAAAAAAGGAAAGTAAACAAACGTCTTCCGAAGAACAAACTTCCGAAGAATTAACGGCTTTTGAAGAACAAGCAGCTATTAATGAACAAACGTCTTATGAAGGAAATATCTCTTCGAATCACGTTAACAAAAGATTAGAACGATTGTCTATCATTTTAGCAAAAATCACCGATAAAAGACATAAATTGGTGTATCCAGATTATGCTTATAAACCTCAAAAAAAGGAAGTTAAACAAACGTCCTCTGAAGTACAAATGTCTTCCGAGGAGCAAACTTCTTCTGAAGAACAAATGGCTTTTGATGAACAAACGTCTTGTAAGGAAAATCTCTCTTCGAATCACGTTAACGAACGATTGTTTATCTTAGCGAAAATCGCCGATAAAAGACATAAATTGATGTATCCAGATTATGCTTATAAACCTCAAAAAAAGGAAGGTAAACAAACGTCCTCTGAAATACAAACGTCTTCCGAGGAACAAACTTCTTCTGAAGAACAAATGGCTTTTGATGAACAAACGTCTTGTAAGGAAAATTTCTCTTCGAATCACGTTAACGAACGATTGTTTATCATCTTAGCGAAAATCGCCGATAAAAGACATAAATTGATGTATCCAGATTATGTTTATAAACCTCAAAAAAAGGAAGGTAAACAAATGTCTTCCGAAGAACAAGCTTTTTATCAAGAATAAATGGCTTTTGATAAACAAATGTCTTTTAAGGAAAGTATCTCTTTGAATCACGATTAGAATTTGAAGTATTTGGAGAAGATATTGATTACAGCAGCTACTCTCGATGAATTTAATCGAATATTGGCTATTATAAAAACGTAAATTATGGCAATCAATCGTTTTGATTGCATTTACGAATTTAATTTTATTCGAGCATAAAAAGCTTCGTTCGTTTTTGTTCATTAGCATGTTTCGTTTATTGTTGGTAGCAGACTTTTTATTTGTAGTACTGTTTTTTTTTTTATTTTTTCGTTTTTGTTCGAAAAAATGTTCCGTTCGTTTTATTTTTATTAGCATGTTTCGTTAAACGATGATACAAACTTTTATTTATTGCACCATTTTTTTTTTCTTTTTTGTCTTCTTCCTCAATTAGTTCGTTTATTATCAATTAGTGTTTCGGGCGAATTCAATATATTTCACCCAGACGAAGTTATTTATGCTATCGGACTTAAAAAAAGTGCAAATTACTATATATTTTGCAGTTTGAACCGAGAATATTTTTATTGGCGAAATATTTTGGATTTGGAAATTAATTTAGCCCAAAACACTATTATCGATTATAAAAATAAACTGGTATTATTAATATCAACATTTCGAATGATAATGATTCATTTTAAAATGCGCCAAAAAGTTTAGTAGGATTTCGGATAAAATAATAATAAAAGTTTATGAACTATCCCCAGATCGCCAGCAAATTCCACCCGCCCGTTATCAGAATCTAATCACATTTCATGATCAGATGTATAGGTGTTAGACAAAACTTCGAGGTTACACGCTGACGGAATGCGTAACCTAGCTTCGTCTTTTGTCAATTAAAATCTTAAATGACGAAACTGACGAAAGACGAATATACAAATAAATGTTGAAGATTATGAGCATAATAAAATAAACTAACGAAAACAGGAATTTATAAAAATTACAAAATTTTTTATTATTTAAAGGGAGTAGAATTGAGTATTCTATGTTGTATTATACTAGTACACTGCATATTAGTTCTAGTGAGAAATCGCTTGGTGCTTTCTTTGTGATCTTACAAATTTATTTTGTGCAGTATGTTTTAATTGTTATTCCATGAGTACTATGGCTTTTAAAAGGTTATTTCAACCGGTTTATAACAACCCTAGTGTTATGTAATTTCGGATATTATCTTTGAATAAATTCTAAATATTAATTCAATGAAAATAACATTTATGTTTTTTTTTTTCGTTTTTTTTTAGAAAGAACACTAGGATTTCGTCATTTTAAGTTTAAGGTTTCGCTTTCGTCAGAAGTATTTGGGGTTTCGACTTTCATCAGAGGTTTCGTCTTAGGTTTCGTCATTTGTCACCATATAAAAAAGGTTTCGTCTAACAACCAGTACTTCGGCCTTGTAAGAAATTTTATCCTGAATTTTTTCCATTATTTTTCCATATTTTTTGTGAAAACTTCTTGAATCTGAATGTGATCGACAGTATTTTTGTTTGTTGACAAAATTTAGATAAACCGAATAATTTCCATAACTTCTGTAAATATGCAATATTTACGGAATATAAAACACAGATCGACTTTTTTTATAGGCAGGAAAGTGGCTTCAAGAAATTGAGCAAAAATGCTTTAAAGGATAGCAATAAACTTATCAACTGCACGACAGCAATAAAGAATTTTAGATATTATTAAGTCTCAATTGGAATTTTTTTATCAAAAAGTTTTTGAAATTTTTTTTTTGAAGAAATTGGTTTATCTTGGGTTTAGCTAACAAATTCTTTTTTTTATTTTAATACAAATGTGTTAGAACTACATATAATGCATCCTGAGGTGCTATAGCATTGCATTTTACTTATCATACAAAGTTTTGTTATTTATCTATTTAAATGCTAATATTTTAATAAAGTTGCTAATATGAAATTGGTTCAATTTTCATAATTCTACAAGACTAAGATTAAGTAAACAATAAAGTAGAAAGATTGAATAAATTGTAGCAAATGCATTTTAAAAAAAATATCGTCTTTACAAATGAAAATAGTTTAGTCTCAATTTTTTTGTTTATTATCACACAATCAGAGACTTATGTTATATCATAAGAAAAAATATATATGAAAATAAAAATATCTAAAAATTTTACTGTTTCGCTATCTAATGGACATAATGAAATTTTATTATTTTAGCAAACCTCGTGTATATCTACCAAATTCTAATCTGTTTCGAACAATAAAAGAGTAATATTGCAAATCACTATAAACCCTCATTGACGTTTAATAATTATTTTACTTTGTATCTACAGTACACACTATTCGTTAAAAATTTATTCCTAGAGCACTTTAATTGCATAAAACATGAAGAGAGGTAGTTCGAGTTAATAGAATGTATAAAATAGCATTTATTGTACGCGGTAATTTAAACCATTTGTGTAGTATTAAATAATAATTTTAATAACAAATAACATAATACTGTAATAACAATGAAAAAAAAACCATTTTGTAAGTTTATAATTTAGGTAACCAATCTTTAAAAAAAAGGAATGGTACTAATTAAACTTATCCATCTAAATTTAATTCATTCAATAACTTAATAGCTTTTTCAAAATTTTGGTTAGCTGCTGATTTTAAATATTTTAAACCAAGTTCCTTATGTTCATCGTCTTTTGGCACCTTAAGCTTCCCATTAACATAAATATCACCTAAATAATACATTGCATCAACATTTTTATTGTCAGCAGCCAATTTAAAATAATGCAAAATTTCTTCATAGTATTTTTCTTTTTCATTTTCATTTTCAACAGTTTTAAGGTTAGTTAGTAATGAAACGGCGTATCGACACTGTGCATCAGCGTAATCATTATCAGCAGCTTCTCTAAAAAGCTTTCTTGCTTGCTCAAGATCTTTTTCAACAACGCCATACCCATAAGTTAAATAATAACCTTGCCAGTATTTTGCAGAAACATTGTTAAGCTCTGCATTTTGCTTAAAACTTTTCCAAGCGTTTGCATGATCTTTTGCTTTATGAAATTCGATTCCTTTTTCAAGAGGAATAAAGTCAAGTGTTAGTTTGTTCATAGTTCCATCCAAGTTTAACTCCTTATCTCCGAGTAACATTCGATCAGTGTGGGAAATTGGGAATTCTTCAGACAATTGTTGAAGTTCTCTTGTTAACGTTGCAATATCCATTCGTTGTTGTGGTGTTTGACGCCATACTACAGTATTTTATAAAATAAATAAAATTAAAAATTAAGAAAAATATAATTAAATAAAAAAAAAGTTTAAGTAATTTAGTAAATTTACCTTTATCAATAATATTAATAAATTTTTCTTGAATTACTTTATCGGTAGAGTTATCATATTTTCCGAGTAGAAGCTTTTCTCGTTTACCACTTAAAACATGATCTGATATTTGCTTAATATTCATGGTTTCATAAGGAGTTTTTTCATAACAAAGTTCCCAAATAAGCATTCCAAGACTAATTATGAAAAATTATTATTATTAAAAAAATTAGATCAATTTTTAATTTAAAAAAATTTAAAAAAAGATATTTAATTTTAAAGATAAAAACCTGAACATTTCACAGTTAAATGTATAAAATGCTTTTTTTCCAGTATTTCTATCACTAAGTTTATCAGTATATGTCTTAATCAATTCAGGTGACATCCAACGAATAACATCTGGTAAAATGCTTGATAGATTTTTAGTTTTATCTTGTATTTCGCGCGCAAACTTAAAGTTTCCAAGTTTTGGATCCAAATTATGTAAGACCTATAACATAATCTAATACGTTAACAACTTGTCATGCGTTATCCTAAATTAATATGTGTTTCACATTTTTATTTGACATTATTTAAAATGACCTTTTTGAAGCATTGATTTCTTCAGTATTTTCAGTTGGAACAAACACATAATTAAATTAGGTTTTTTAAAGATACTTACAAAAACGTTCTCGCATCTAAGATCATGATGGAAAATATTTACTCTACGTAAAAATACAATACCACGACTGATATCTCGAACGATCTGTATTTTTCTAGTCCAAGGTATATCATGATTACTATAAAGTTCTTTTAATGTTCCTTTCTCAGCCCATTCAGAGACCATAACTTCATTATTATCGACATGTGAGAGTCCATAGAATTGGAGAATGTACCTTGATTTTAATTTTTTAAGAATTGATAATTGTGTTCCTAGATTTTGTGAATCTATGGGTTTACATGCTACTTCATACTCTTCATACTCCGCTTTATAAATCTTCTTACAAACATTTCTGCGAATATTGGTTTCTTTATAGGGCGATTCGCTTAATTTGCTTGGATCAATTTTTTTTACTTGGATTTCAGTATGTAATTTTTCTTTTATCAAAAAGTCTATATTTTTAGCTATCATATCGAGTTTTTGTTCATTTCCATCAAGTTTCTTAAGAGCCTTTAAAAATAGAAAATAAATTTTATAAATAAATAATAATAATAATAAATGAATAATAAAGTTTATGTAGTATTTTTAAATAATCTTACTTCTTCAGTATTCTCTATAGCTTTATCGACTTTTTTTGCTTCCTTAATTCTTGCAATTTCACTACTCATTATCATTGTAAATTGTAAATCTTTTATGCAATTGTCATAATCTCTAGTTAATTTTTCATATTTATTTTTAACTTCTGTTGCATTAATAATTTGTTTATATCGATCGAATTTTGATACTTTACTAGTATACTCTTTGATATTTGTCAAAAGATTTTTAAACTTTTCAAAAGCTAAATAATATTCTTTTTTACGAAAATTTTCTAAAATTTCTTCGTCTTCACTTCCTTCTATATTTCTCATCATCATATTCATAGCATGATCTGCTGAACTTACGCGATTATACATAATTAAGCAAATTTCTTTATTACTTTCGGCATTTTTGTAAACTTCATGAATTTCCTTGACCATAATTCCTATTACACCAACTAATGGATTATAAAGTGCTAAAATTTCTGCTGTAGTTTCAGCAACACGAAATACAGTTTCCATAGCCATGATTAAAATTATTAGCAGAAAGTTTGTAATTCAGTAAAAATTTTATAGTAAGTACGGATCAATAAAAGACCACTCGAAAGAATAGTTTGTATTTATACTTTGCGTAGCTTATCATGCTGCGCTCGCTGCATGTGAAATATTTTTATGGAAACAATCACCCACAATTTAAACAAAAAACTTTGTTTTTTTATAATTAGTGTGCAAGTCTAATTTATTTATTTGGTTTAATACATAGTGTCACTACGTACTTACCGGAGTTAGTGAAATGCTCATGAGACGTATCATGAGATACGTACAAATATTTGTTTTTTAATCATTTCTATTTCTGTATATATTAATTTCCTTCTTATTATTAGTGTTAAACTTTAAAAAAAATTGTATCATTCTAAAAAAGTTAAAAACAATAAAATAGACGATAATCAATTAATCAATTCATAATAAAATTAAAACTACGAGTAGAACAAAAATAAACCTAATTTTTGTACTGTGTCAAATTTCACTTTTTTGTTTATTGAATTATATTTTACGGAAATAAATTCTTTTTTAATCTTTTTTTTTATAAACTTGTCTTTAAATTTGTAATTACATATAAATTTATTAAACGGGATACATTCTTGAATAAATTGCACTTAGTACTATTTATTCCCTGCTTCGCTGGAATAAAGGAGTTATTCTCCGGTTTACTAATTGTAGACGGAGTCCTGAGTTTGAATTAAAGTTATTCCTAAAATAAAGAGTGAGGATGCCGAAATTTACAATTAGTTTAGTAGTTAAAGGGGAATAATTTGCTATATCTTTAATAAGAAACTCCTAACTTCAGCTTCAGCTTTAGACCTATATTATTTCAAAAATATGAACCTTGATGTTTATGTAAAATAAGTGTTTGAAATAAAAACATTGAATTATATTATACTAAGGTGCCAACAAAAGAGTAAATTTATTTTGCCAGTTGTATATGCTTTCGCTATCAACCTATTTTTCAAGAATCATAATTTTACTAAAGTTGAATTAACCCTAAATTAAATTCCAATACAGATATTACTACTTTGTATTAGAAAAGATTGCTTGTAATTAGAGCTTAGCGTTAAAATTTAAAATAAAGTTTAAATTACATTTGTACTAAAAGATGTCTTATTCTCTATACTAAAGTTGGTTTCACTTTAAAGCTTTGGTCTTGACTTGTCGTATATTATGAGATACTATCATCTTACTTCTCTACCGCCCTACGACTTTCACACAGCACTAATCACTGTTTTTTTTTTTTTTTTTTGGCAAAGAATTTAATGAACATACTAACCTCTTTCTTGTAATTTTCAAAAGAATCATTGTTCAACGATACAGCATGTTTAAAATGCTTAAAATTCACGCAAATTTAATCTAATGGGTTAGTTAGCGTTTATAGTCTACAAAAGCTATTTACATGTTACACTGCATACGACACCCAGTTTTCTTTTCAAATTACCAAAATAAATAATCCCCAGAATACTGTGTGAAGAGGGAAATATTATAAAACGAAGCATATTGAAGAGTAACAAGTGCGTGAGTTGATCGTATAACAGGATCATTGATTCGGGCTCTTGAGTACCGGAAATTTTTTTCAAAAATGTTAGAATCTAAAATTGAATAATACCCAATCCGATTTAGAGGGGATACATTTTCAAGGGAGTAATGTACGCTGCGCTATATGGTAATTTAAAATAAAAAAAAGACCTTTAAGATCTGAAATAGGTATAATTTCTACCAGTAATCATACACAAAGATAGGCAATATCATGAACGCTAGAAAAATATCTTGTTATAACTGAAAAAAACATTAGATTTACATAATTTCGTATTAAATAACGTCAAAACAATATCCTTCTTACTATTAGCATATAATGATGGGCAATCGGCTGTTATTCTAAAAATCCCGCGCGGGATAGGTTTTTTTAATTATCAGAATTTTACGGCAATGGGTCAAAATTCATCTCGGCCTCGGAATATTTTGAAACCCTGCCAGATTTATGACACTGGCCGTATCATGCAATACGTATATCCCGCGCGTGATCACGCGCGGTGCTCATTACTATTTGCATTATAGTTTATTTTAAACAAGAACAGTAATAACGTTATTGCAGTGAGTTAAATGCACAGAAAGAAGTGCAGACTTTAATAATAATTTGTTATTTTGCTATTTAATTAACATTATAACAATATACACTATTAGAGCTATATATAATATTCTACTCGTAAATTACTAAAAATTCTATATTTAACGAAACATCAATAACTAATATATGTTTATGTTACAAATTTTATATTAAACCAAACATTTAATAAATTTAAACCTAACAACAATTTAATTATTTAAAATAAATATATCTAAATTTATACTTGCCATCTACTAATTTAATGATTATAAATTAATAAAATTAAAATTCAATAATAAAATATTAGTAAGTTATAATTTTAAAATAAAATTAGAACATAAAATTTATACATACTCGCTAAAGATTTAATTATAAAAATATTAATTAATCAGTCATAAAAATTATTTTACACTTATTAAAGTTTATACTTACTCGCTAATTATAAAATATTAATAATTATAAATTATAAAATTTTTTTTTTACAATTATATATTAAAAGTTTATACTTACTCACTAACAAATATTTACTAACAATATATTATTAACAATAAATATAAGTTTAAAAATTATAATCTTACAATTTACAATATTTAGCGTTTATACTTACTATTTATTAATTTATAATAAATCATACAAATATTATTTAACAATTTAATAAATATTATAGTTTATACTTACATTCTAAATACTAATTTAATAAAAAATAAATAAATTGAAAAAATTTTAATTAAATTATATAATATAAATTATAAATTTAATAATTTAAATAAATTTATAAAAGTCAGTACTTACGTCCTAACAATATATTAACAAAAAACATTAATAAGTTATAAAAAATATAATTTAACAATTTCAAGTAAAAAATAATAAGTTTATACTTACCCCCTAATAATTTAATAAAAATATATTAAAGAAAAATTTTAAAATATTTAAAATAAGATTATACTTACCCCCTAACAATTTTATAAAAATAAGTCAAAGAAATATAATTAACATATAAATAAAGATATTGAAAGTTAATACTTACTATACTCGCTACTAACTAATAATTCAAAGATTAAAAATAAATAAGCTATATGAATTATAATTTAACGATTTAGAGAAAATATATAATAAAGTTCATACTCTTAGCCGAAACATTCTTTTTACTTAAAGTTCTAGTATTTCTTGCTGGTAATGCATTATTCGGGATTATGCGAGGAGGCAAAATAGTCGAAATAATAGCCTTATTTGGAGCTGCAAGTTTTGTTATAATATCTTTCCACAGAGTAGGTTCAAGGATTTGGTGATATGGATATAGTTTATCAATAATATCTTCACCAGCAATTTGAAAGTATCGAATATGGGGTAAACAATTTTTGAGTGTGGTTTTTAAAGTTGAGAAATTTTCATTAGACCATTTGTCAGGATTTGAATCCAGGTTGGGGTTTTGTGCAATTCCCCACTTAATAACTTGTTCCCAAACTTTTCCTTCATCCATTTGTAAATTATCGAGTTTTAAAAGAGAGACAAAGGCTTTTTCTGTAATATTCTCAAATTCTTCAGAGTCAAAAACTGTACTTGGATGTTTTGCAATAAGATCATTACAAAATTCTTGTAAAATTTTAAAATCATAACTTTCAAAACATATTTTATAAACTTTAGAAAAATTCAAACGTATCCACGATGCATGATTCTTAACCAATTGTGTTTGTGCGGCATTAATTAATTCTTCAAGGTCAAATTCACCAGCAGCAGCTAAAAGGTTAAGGATTGTAGGCGCATCTATTTTATCGAGTAGAATCATACCACCATAAATGTATCTACATAATTTAAGAGGAAAAAAACATTTAGGTTCATTTAATAATTACGAATTAAAAATATGATTTAACAATTAATGATAGATTACTTAATAATAATTTCAAAAATATTGGCAGAAATATGTGGTATAATGATTTTTTTAACCCGGTTTTTGTCATAATTTGTCCTTGTTAATTTTTCTCGAAGATAAAAACATCGAGAATTTAAAATAATTGAATGTGCCTTAAATAGTTGACGATTTGGCTGTTGATCAACTTCAATTATTACGTTATAATCTTCTCCATTTTCAAGAAGACTTGTTAAATCGGTTGAAAGTTTATTAAAGAATTCTATAGCCATTTATACGACAAGAGATAAAGTTGAATAAAGGTATACACGTTTTTGTACTGTAACTGCTGATTAAGAGAGCGATTTTTAATGCAAAATAAGTCCGGCCAATTTAACTCAGATAGTATACGTGCGAAGAGGGATGTTAAAAGGAATTAGGGTGGAATGATCGTCCTTAAAATCCTAAAGGGAGCTTAAATATGATCTATTTAACGAATAAACTACAGCCACAAAGTAGATTGATATCTGGGGAATTTAAAGAGGTATAATTACAAAGGATGATAAGAATGAAGGCTTTTTTTCGGAAATACTAGACAGAGTCGCGTGACAAAAACTTTAAAGTCGAATTAAAGAGGTATAGGTATAGCTTTTATTATACGTAAGTAGACGTTGTAACGTTGTTAACAGTAGAAAATTTGGGTGACTCTCAAGACGTACGATTTTGCGAGAGTAACTAACGCAAGTTCGAAGAGACACAATATAGTTTTATTTAATGGACTTTTCAAGGTAAAAAGGCTCTTATTCAAATGATTTAAATCGAATTTGATAAATTTTATTAATTTGATTTCTCTGTTCTTTATAAATTTCTAGAATCTTTTCTATCATATGATTTCAAGAAACAAACGAGGAATTCATAGTAACAGGGCTTGGGCCGTAAGGCTTATTATCTGTAGATTTTTGAGATTAAATAAATGGCTCCATTTTTTCATCTGAATTTAATGTGATTTATTATATATTCAGTAATTGCATGCTTATTTACACAGCCTTTAGATATAGCCTCACCTATTTTGTCATTATTAAATTCTTCGTGTTCAGAAATGAGATGCAACTATGGCTTCCATTACTTGACTAATTTGGGCTAAGCAAAATCAAAGTTGGGATCACGGGAAATATCACGTGACACATCATATGGACTAATCGAATGTATTTCTATTAATGTGATATATAAGTAAATCATTAATAAATTGGTTTCCTATTTGAAATTGTTACTCGATTTAAAAGGAAAAACAACAGATTGTCACTTATAACTGTCAAAGAGTTAAGCAATCGCCGAAGCGACTACAATCTACCCCAGACGGTCTATTACTTTATAGGTCTCTCTTGGCACTTGAGACTCACTGCTTCCTTAACAACGACGCTCACACCACACTACTTGGTACGTAAGTATTTACTCACTAGATAGCTGCGCGACGTTGTCGCGCGAAACCAGGAACGGAAGTTTTGCAAGAAAAGTAAAAGCAACCAATAACTGATCTAAGTAAAAAGCAGCACTTTATAAGAATATTACATTGGCTATTTTTGACTGTTTTTTATAATCACAGGATCAACAAATTACAGTTGTAAGTTCATATTTTCATTTCGGTCTTTTCTTTTAGAGTAATATTCATCAAATACTATATTATATAGCTATTGATGCTAGTGCTCCGAACGAGTCAGGTCGGGTTAAAAATTTTCGGGATAGAGCTTCAACTCGAACTGAACCCGACCCGAACCCGAACTGAAATTTTAGGGCTAATATATTAAAATTTTTTTAAAAATGAATTCAAATAGCCGTTTTTGCTCCTAAACGTTTAATAATTCATGTAACAATGATCATCGAAGTTGGCTAATGCGTGGTATGCTTATAAACTCAATGGGCTACTACAGTAAGAATCATGCATTGCATATTCAGAATCAATGAAAGTTTTTTTTATTATTATCCTATGGATTCATGGAATTAATATAAAAAACTTTACTGATTCGTTGTCAATAAATTATTGTACAAAGTTAAAGAATTTAGGCGATTATTAAAACAAAGTCAGCAGTTAAGTTTTTTCAAACTTTGATCGATTAGATAAAGTAATTGCTGAGATATTTTCATTAAAGGGTCAAAAAAAGTATATAATATTATTACTAGGAATTTGGCTTGAGATATCAACAAATATGCATCAATCAGATTTCTTCGATGAATCAAACTAATTTCAATACGTGTAATATTTTAAAGTAAAAAATATACGTCAAAATTAGATTAGAAATTAGATTTTTTTTTATATTAGAGCGCAGAATGTGGTTTCATAGTCGAAATTTCAAGTTATGTATCTACAGTTTTTTAAAAATTGTGATTTTCACGTTGTACTCACATGATTTTGATTGGTTAAGAGCAATGAACAAAAAATTTGGATGGAATTACTCAGAATTCTACTAACGTAACCACAGAGCCTATTAAGTGAAAATTGTTCCTAGGTCAATTTTACTATAATGTGGCCAGAAATTTTTATTTTTGTAATGAAAAAAAAATCAAAAGTTAATTACGGCCAGAAATTAGTAAACAATTATGTAATGTTGGCCAAAATTTGCAGATACTTGACTGTTTTATTTAAAATATTATTTAAAAATACATATGCACTTGCTATTAGAACCAAAAAAAAAAACATAAAATGCTAATTTTGCGCATCTATAAATTGGATAATTTTCGGGTCAGGTTGGGTCAAGTTCGGGTTAGGTTGACGTTCAACTCGAACCCGACCCGAAATTTTTGGGTCAGATATTTCTAACCTGAACCCAACTCGACCTGAAATTTCGGGTCGGGTTTTGGGTTAACCCGACCTGACCCGATTCGAAGCACTAATTGACACAAAGCAACTATGTGGCTATACAAAATTTAATATCTCAGATGATCAGGATTATCAGAATGATAGAGTTATTTTTGGCAGTGTTCTCAAGCATCTAAATTAGGGCTTTCAGAATTAATAATCAGATTCCGATATTCTGACTTCGAATGAATTAATAAAACTAGTGATTTATTTGGTTTGAAATATATAAATTAATTTTTTTTATACTAAGTTGGAGAAAAGTCTTAATAGATAGGATAAAATGCGCATTATATATAACATGTGCATGAATGCGTATTAATGTGTACATATTATAAAATATTCTTAATATCACACGATATATTTTTGATTCTATATTCTCCTTTTAGAATACATTAGAAATTTACTCGAATTTTTGCTACAACCTGTTTATCTTTTATGTTTATTCATTTTTTTTCTGAATTTGCATTCCTATTTCTTAATTCTGCCAGCAGTATGCACACTACCCTAATTATATAATTTAATATTCCTATATAAAAATTTAGGATAAAAGGTGTAATTTCGAATTAGTTACTCAATTCACCTGCAGGTGTTTCTGGTGAAATAAAGTATTATATATAATAACCACATAAAATGTTTGTTGACATGTGACTTTAAACTAATTATGACACAAGATTAGATGTAACATGAAAACAAAACAAACTGCTGGCTTTTTTTAAAAAATTATCTATAGCTCAAATTTTTAATTATAAAACCACCTTCTGCATATTAAAAAAACATTTCTTGCAAAATTTTGATACTTTCAACCTACCCTAACCTAACCTTAATGTTTCAAGTTAATTTTTTAATCAAAAAATATGTTGACAATCTGCAAAAACACGAGACTATTAATCATTCTTTTCATAATGGAAGTAAATTAGACTATGTGAAATTAAATTTTTTATCATTATTATTTTTTGACATACAGTATTAATCTAGCATTTCCCGATGACTTGCAATGATCACCCGTATCTGATATTATGTAACCTTTGTAAACTAACAAAAAACATAAATTTATTCACCTTTATATAGTGTTTTATGCTAAAAAAATTGTAAATATTTATTGTCATGATGCTATCAGATTGGTCATTTGAATGTCTAGATTGCAGATTTGCAAAAATCTGCTGGTGCCACTGGCTGGTGCAGTAGTAATTAGCTACTAGCAATAAAAAATCATCAGTCTCAGATTCAATGTAATATAAAGCTAAAAATTAAATTTTGTATGACCTTGTTGATTTTTGTGAAGTTAACTTGTTATGATTAGCGATTTTTAATAGAAAAAATTCATTGACAATTAAAAATTATGCTTTTTAGACTGATGAGTCTTTATAAAAAATTTTAAGATTCAAAATGCTAAAAGTTGGTTTAAATAAGATTGTCGAAATGAGGGCCAATTATATGTTTGCATTTTATTAGAAAATGAGTTTCATAATGCATTATAAGTTTTATTAATTGCCAATGGTTTCACCAGATAAAATGCAAGCAAAACCATTGTGTTTTTGCAAAAATAGTCGTATTAGGCATCATTAATCTTAATAAGTACCTATCTATTATTGATAAAAATTTCTTATTTTAATTCTAAATTCTATGGAATTAAAATAAAAAAAATTTTACCAATTTTGAATAGATAGCCATCAAGATATCATTGTTCTAGTGGTCTGAATCGAGTCAGGTTCAGATAGAACATTAACCTAACCTGAACCCAACCTGAAATTATCCAAATTAAAAATGCTCAAAATAAACATTTTTTATATTTATAATTGCAAGTACTATACATATGCATTTTTAAATAATATTTTAAATGAGATTATTAAAAACAGCACCAATCAGATTTCTTCAAATAATTGACACTAGTAAGATCGCTAGATCATGTGTAATGTGAAAATCTTATTTTTACTATGAAATACATTCTATGCTCTAATAAAAAAGCTTGGTAAAAAATGGTATAATCTCTAAAATAGCTTTAATATAAGATTTTACTAGTGTACTTTAAAATATTATGCATATTAAAATTGAGTTGATCCTTCAAAGAGAATTGATTAGTGCATATCTATCAATATCTCAAGCTAATAAAATTAATAATCCCTAGTAATTGGCTGGAGTCGAGGAAAGCGAGATGGAAGCCTTTCAAGTCTTACACTATGAAATTTTGAAAATGTCCAATTCCCAATTCAACTGATTCAGATTTAGGTTATGTATTCAGAATTTGAACCTAAATCAGGCTCAATATCTGGATACCAAAATCTTAGTTCAAAATAAAGTAACAGACTTTTAAAGCTTATATTTATTTCATAAATTGTATGTCAAAAAAAAACAACAACTTTATATTATTTTAAAATTGTATCATAAAATATGCTATAAAATCCATAATTATACCATAATCAAAATTTACATATTACTTTGAAAAATTTTTTATTGTATTGGAAGTTGTTTTTCAAATTGATAAATTTTAAAATGCAAAAAAGAACTTATGCACCTGAGCAAATCGCAATAACTATCTCAGGAACAGCAAATAGCGTATAAAAAAACAGGCCAGAAAAAAGATAAGCTCGTTATAAATTTGGCATCAATTTCAAATAAAATAAACGACATATTTATTTCAAAATAAGCAATGTACAAATGGGGTTTCAGAATTAATCTTTATTTACATAATCGTTTACTGATGAATGTTTATCAAAAAAAACTATTTAATTTTCTAATTCAGAATTCAAGTATACACTTTAAAAAAAATAGAATTTGTACGTTTCTGCATTTCTTATTTTGAAATAAATATGTTACTTATTTTATCTAAAATCGGACGCCAAATCATTAATTCTGAAACCCCAAATTCTATTTTTTTTAAAAGTATGTACTTATTTACATAATCATTTACCGTTAAACATTTATCGATTCAAAATTCTAAAAAAGAAAATATAACCTTTTAAACTCTCACTTATTTTGAAAAAAAGTTAATCTGTAACCCCAATGTATTAGCGTTAAGAGTATATTTGATATGAACAGAGGGAAACGTTGAACATCACAAAATTGTTACACAATTGATAAAAAATTTTAATGTACTTTTTTGGAAGGCTCGCTTGACTTATCTTTTATATGAATATTGAAAATAGTTAAACAAACATGAAGCTCTCACTTTGCTTTACAACATATTTTTTGAATCCCCTTGCAATTTGATTGGTTGACTAATCCCATAGTGATATTTTGACTGTTATTACAATGAGTGATTTGTGTAATGAGAATGAAAATCATATCTATATTTGGACATTTCCTCCGTTTATGATATGTACAATATATATTTTTTTTTTCGGTATTAAAGGTGACCTCTTTGTTAACGGCGATTTATTATCATTAAGTTTTATTTTGGTATACAATGAGAGTACATATAGCCACACGTGCATCGTTTGAGTGCCTAATTTAAGTAGTCCGCCCGAAGGTTCTACACTATCTGCTGTACCTGCACCCCAACTAGGGGGTACTCATTTAAACCCTCTGATCATATCCTTACTTTCACTGTGTAGGACTTAAGACCTAGGTGTAATCTCACTATGTGCTACCAGGGTGTTATGGATCTATGCGACACCACTAGATTAACAGCCAGACTTAGAGCAGGACTGTATGTCTTGATTTATCCTCAAGGTAAACCTGCCAGAGTGGTACATTTCCATATATGTATTCACCTAGACTTCAGTAACTTACGCCATGCTTTAATTTATGTACTTGGGGTCAGGGCATAACTATTAAACCCTACTATTATCTACTCTATCCTTTTAAGGTTCACAAACCCCTGTACTATATTCTATCACTTTCCACATCTTACTCCTTTTGGTATTGTCATTATCCCAATTCAGATAGCCTGGAAGAATTGGTCTGCCCAGACCCGAGTTTCCTAGGCTAAAGTTTGAAGGTCTTCTGATCCTTGGTTTACAATTTCATAACATGTAATCTTTTTCTCCAAATAACCTGGTGGCCTGGTTAATGGATCCCTCTTGCCCGTAAGCTCTTTGTCACACAACTTCTCTAATTTTTGGGGTCCAGTCGGATCTGTCCTGTAATATAGGTAACTCCTAGTCAGAACAGTCTGCTACTTCCTTAGTCGAGACTTGCCAAGCCAGTTTCGGTTCTCTCAAGCTACTATAAGTAGGTCTTAATAAAATCAATTAGGATGCTTTATCATGGGTTTGCACTGTCTATACTAGTTTGCATTCTTTTGTGCAACAACATAAATGTATTCATGTCTCCCAGCACCAACTTGGGGCGTTGTGTGCTCTGGTTTACAAATATATGAATCCAGCCCAATTTAGAATAAACCATTACCATGACACAAGTAAATTATTTGAAATGTCGCCAGTGGGATTCGAACTTAGTACTATAGCCAACAAACTTGGGGGTGCGACAACTCAATCACTATGCTATGTCACCACACCCTTGATATGTACAATATTATTAATAACTAAAATTATATATTTTTATAAAATTTTATTTTAGTTTATCAAAATTATTAATAACTATCATAGTCTTCTAAAAAATTTTTCAATGCTGGAATTTAAAATATATTGCTCTATTTTATAAAAAATGTTTTTCTTTCAGTTATTCTAAATAATCAAACTAGCACTTGCAATAGATGTGTTATATTCTATAAATTTAAAGTCAAATGTATAAACATCTTAGTAGGCCTTGCAAAATTACAATTCATAAGTAATAAGGCTTAATATTGCCAAAAACTATAATAAATTTTGAAAATAAGAAATTTGCAGCAGGTTTTGTATTTGCAGAGTATCAAGAATTTGTACTCTAACTGATCTTTTCGATACTGCCTTTTTTTTTGACAGATTACAAAATTAGATTATAATATGCATTTATAACAATGACTAATAGAAAAACAAAAGTTGCTTTTCTTATAAATTTATTAATATAATTCTAAAGTTAAAAGCAATTATAAAATTTTAAATCTAATTTAATATTAAGGACTTAATTAGACATCGCATGCTGCGATGTGCTTATACATCGCCTTTTAACAATTGACCAATTAAATTTGAAG
>CAJVPY010000010.1:0-49060 GCA_910591965.1 Dentiscutata erythropus | reverse complement strand
TATCTCAGCACCTACCAAGCCAATTTTGACACTCTAACTACCATTAGATACGTCTTGACAAGCTCTACAAAAGTCTTGTAAGTTAGAAAAGTAATTAACTTAGTATAAAAAAAGTTTCAGATATGTGTACACCACATTTAGAGACTCCTAATTTTTATAAGTAATTTGAGTTACATTTTACTATAATTATTCTCTGGTTGACTGGTGGATCACCAATTAAAATATTTTTTCAAAGTATCAAAATTCTTTTTCTTTGTCTTTAATTATTTTAGCTTCTTTATCAATTAACAAATCTTCTGCTATAAATATAAGATTATATAATATATTTTTCAATAAATCTAATATGTCTCATTTTAGATTTATATCTCATATTTGTTCAAATTGTCATATAGTTGCTGTCAAAGCTGCTGTATATTTTTCTTGCTCCTGTCACTTGTAATTCAAATCTGATGAGGACTTTAGTGAATTGTATTAATCATAATAAGTTTCCTATTCTCAGGTTACTCATAGGATTACAGTGAGATATTAAATTTGTTAAAGTTTTATCTATATCAAATAATATTTTGTTAGTAGATCTTTGAAATAATATTTCTTGTTGAAAGTCAATTTCTTTTAAAAGAGTGTTTCTAAGTATTAGTTGATAATTCCAAATATAATTAAATCCAGGGTTAACTAAATATCTTTTTATTCATTTAAGGTAAATATCTTTTAGTGCAAAGATATATTTCTGTTAAGGTTTCTTTTTATAAAATAAAAAATTGCTATATATTTTATAATTTGTAAAAAATTGAATTTTAGGAATTTTTGCATAATTTTGCCCTGTGGTTTAAAGTATTACTAAATCTCTTAATATTATAGATTTCTTGGTTCTATTTTGTTTAGTATTTCTTCTATTCCTTGAATTTGCAATATGATATTTTCTACAAAGCAAAATGGATTGATTTTATCAGTTATGTAATCTAAGGTTTATAATAGTGCTAACATTCCAGTATTTAGAGACATTCTCCTAATTGCTAGTAGATCTAGTAAGGCTAATTCAAATAGATATAATAGATTTATATTTATTCTGATTCATTTCAGAGCTTCTATTGCAGTATTTTCTCATACTCTTCTTTGGTTAATTAGAATGAGACTGTCTTGTAGGTTATCATTTACTATTACTAGTGGGTAAACAGTTTGTAATGCTTATAATTCTTGTTTAGTAACTGTTCCTGCAGTTATTGCTTTAATTGCTTTTGTAAATTGGTCTTTTAATCTGTTTACAAATTGTGTGAGAGTTGTATCTATTAATCAAGTTGCTTTAATAATGTCTCTAATGTGTATTCAATATTTTTGGTTTCTAAATTCTTAAATTTGTTTTGAATTATGATATCGATTAAGATACAAAGTGTTTCTTTAATATTAGTTAACTGTGTTATATCAGTTTGTAAATATTCTACTATGTGTTTAGTTACTAAAAGTAATAATTCGTCCTTGCTCTTGAATGCTTCTTAAGTATTTTCAATTTGTTTTTTTAATATTTCCTTTTGTATTTAATACTGATATTTCTTTATATCGTATTATCATATTAGCAATTATTGATATTGTTGCTACAATTGCTATAGATATTATAGTTAGTTAAATTGTTTGGTTTAACTGTACAAATGGTTGTTCAAATGTTGTCAATGTTATATAAATATTACTCATCCAGGTTATAGTAATATTAAATACTAATATTGAATTATTAGTAATTATTATTGTTATTCTTTGGTTATCTACAGTTGGATTCTGGTTTCTTAGTCTTGAATCCTTTTGGTGATCCTCTTTTGTGTTGTGGTATGTAAACACACTTTATATTCTTTCTTGAACACAGTAAGCACTTTAGGTCTGTATTGCTATATTTTTCATAGCATTTGCTTTTAATTTGATAATTTACACAAGCATGGGTAGCTATAGGTTTAGTTCATTTATTAATTTTTTTTTTGAAAGTTATTAGATTGTTCAAGTATTTGATATTGTTTCTTTGGGAAGTTTATCTGGGTTTTTATAGCTTTTCTTTCGCTATGTTTCTTTAGTATTTCAGTGTCTAGGTTTATTTGTAAGAGTTTATCCAAAGTATTAATTAAGGTTTGATATTATTCCAAATAAAGTTATTATTGAGAATCTTTAGTCTTATCAGATCATCCAAGATCTTCAAGATTTTCTACATACGGTTTATTTAGAGTTTCTGTGATTTTTAATTTCATTTTTATATTGGTTTCTTCAGATTTAGAGTTCTCAATTATTTGCCTTTTATTTTGGTTTTTTAACCTTTCTTCAAGTTGATCCAATTATCTTTTTAAGGTCTCTATTTCTTGTTTTAATTGTCTGTTTTTATACTCTAGAGCAAGTGTTCTTAAAAAGTTATGTTTTGCAAGTTTGAACATTATTTCTCTGCATATTAGTGCTAATTTAGTTATTTGTTTTACAAATTCAGTTTCATTATTATATCTAGTTTCTTCAGTTTCGAATGATAGTGTTGATGATGTAGCAGTAGTATTGTTATCATCATCTTTTTTTTCTTTGGTTTGGTATCCAGTCTCTTTATTTATTTCCCGAATAAATGCTTTGTCAAAAGTTTCTTCAGATTTTTCAGATATTTTATTTATTTCCTCTTTTACTTCTTTATAAGTTATTTGTTGTAAACTTTGGTTTTCTCTTGTCGTAATCTCTTGTGCTATTTGTATATTTATCCAATAGTGTTTCATGGTATTTTTATTTTCTATGAGATCTTTATTTGTATGCCATCTGCATATGCTAAATAGCAAACTTTTAATGAACTTTGGGGTGTGTATTTCTTCATTGTATCCTATGAGATATGTTAAACTTGTATATTCTTGAGAATAAAATTCTGATTTTCTGGGTTCATCTTCTAGGTCTTTGTCAGGAAGGATAATAACTTGGTTATTAGTAGTCCCAATTAAAGGTTTTATTGATTCTTTGAAATCTTTTCTTTTGGCTAATATTCTTGCTTTTCTATTGCATTCTTCACATCTTACATTTAGTTTCTTATTTCTTTCTTATGAACTACACACATTTCTTCTTTTGTTTTCATTATTCTTTAGTTTCCTGTGTCTTGTAACCATGTTAATTCATATCTGGGATTCTATTTTTCTTCTTGTATAGTTTTTTGGATTTCTAAACAATTTTCATATCATATTTGTTGTATTTCAGCGGTTTCAGTTTTATTATTATATACCTATTTCCAGGGTTTATATGTTGCATCTTTCTTCTCTTACTTCTATTGCAATTTTTCTTTTTCTGTTAACTTATTTATTGTTTCTTCTAAGCATTCATGACATGTTCCTCCTAATAGTTCATTTGGTTTATATACACAATAACAAATTGAGCATATTTGCATTTTGCTTTCCATTATTATTATTGCATTAATTTCATCAATATTTGTTAGGTAAACTCTGTCTTTTTTAATCATGTCAGAATAATTTAGAGAGTTTTCTACTCCTTGTCTGAATGTATCTTGGTTAATTACTTCAATGGTGGTTTCATATTCATCATTACTTCTGCTATCAGCATAATTGTTTTCTTCATTATATAATAGTATCAGGTTTTTTGCTTAAATTCTATAGTTCTTTTGGTAATTGTAATAGTCATGCACATTATTTAATTTTAAGATTTTAATTAAATCTATAATTTCTGGTTCCTTCAATGTATTTTGAGGTGTATCTGTTATAAAATTGAATAGTCTCATTATTTTAGACTCATTCATAGTTCTCATGTTTAATAGTGCATATTTCTTTTTACAATAATATTGTTTGCAGTATTGTTATTATATCCATGCATGATAATAATTTATAAACTACTTTTTTCTCTTTATCGCAAAAGTAGTTATATTCACTATTATTAGTCATATGTTGTTTCCAATTTCCTTTAAAGAAAATAGTGCATTCTTTATAATATTTTTTTTCTAATTTTGTATTTTTGTATTAATTTGACCTAATATCTTCTAATGATAAATGCTCTATATATTCTTGGTAGCATCTTTTGCAAACAATCGTATTTTCTAAAGTTTCAGTATGGAAATTTAATGAGTTAATATAGTTTTCTTTAGATAATATAAATATTGCTTTAACAACAATATTATGACAATCTGGATTGCAACAATGATAAATCTTATTTCTAGTTTTTTTAACTTTGTTTCTATTATATACGCATTTCAATGTTTCATTTGCTTTTATTATTTTTGGCATTATTTTTTCGTAATCAATAAAGTTTCTATTTTATTATATGATACTTTTTCTATAATATCTTCATTTTCATGTTTCTTTTGATAAGTTTGTATCATGTTGTTAATCTTAGTAGGGTCTTCTTGTAATTCATCTACTATCTTATTAATTTCTTCAATTTTGTGTAGTTCTAATCTTGCAAGTTGTTCTATTTTTCTACAGTCTCTTACTATAATTTTTATTCTGTTAGAACTTTCTTCTTGTAGGTTTTCTAAGTTTTTTAATATTGTAAATCATCTTGATAAGTTATATTATAATTGGTTTCCTTAGTTGCTTCTAAGATTGCTTCTTGTAAAGTATAACCTGGTACAGGTATTGTTTCAACAAATTTAATAGGTTTTGATTTCAGTTTATCTTCAAATTTCTTATTAGCAATTCTTGTCTTTTAGTAGGTTTATTATTAGATAGTTCTGATTTTTTAACAAATAATAATTTCATTATTAAAGTTTTGGCTTTACAATCTCTTGATTGGTAACCTAATTGGTTATATTTCCAGCATTCATTTTGTAGACACTTTCTATTCACATGCTCTTTTTAATTACGAATACTGCAAGTAAACTTATCCTTATTCTTTAGGTATTCTTGTTTATTAAATTTGCTGCTTCTTTTAAGGATTGTCTTGGTTTGTTTCTTTAGGTTAGGGAATCTTTTGTGGCAGTTATAATTTCAATTGATTACTTGTGCATCACAATAGAAGCATTGATATTCTTGTTTCTTATTAAAATGAACTTGGTTTCTAATTGGGTTTCTTGAGTAATATTAATCTGTTTAGAGGTATACATGTTATCAGAATGAGTTGGTTTCTTATATTTAGATTCTAATCTGTCAGCTTCTTAAAATTATTTTTTAATATTTTGTTCTTTTTAGTACTAGTTTCAGTTAAGTATATGTGATTTTCATTAACCTGAATCTCACATTCTTTATAGAAGAATATTTCAGAATCTTTTGATTCCTTGATGATAGAAGTGAATATTCTTCTTTTAGATGAAGATGTCTTTGGTTTCTCAAAATAGTTTCTCTCGATACAATCTTGTTGAACTTCTTGGATTTCAATAGTTAAAGATTTATTAACAAGTTTTCTGTTGACTCTCCATTTTTCGAATTTAATTGATTCTTTTTGGTCTTGATGTTTCCTTTTCAAATATTCCAAGTAAGCGGCCTTTAAAACAGTTTCTTGATAAAAGTTGCAAATTTGAGGGTGTTTATTGTTTCGAAGGTTTTCAAAGTTTTTATTTATTTTAAAGTCACTTGTAATTTATCCACTATGTTTTGAATGTCCTTTGATCATTCAAATGAGATTTCTTTTATAAAAGTTTCTTATATTTAATTTTCTTATTTCCAAATAAATTTTCATTCTTATTGTCAGTATGGATTATAGATTCAAATGATTGCAAATTATTTATATAATCAGCATCATATATGAATTCTAAGAATGCGTCCTAAATATTTTTGTCTTTATTTTGTCTTATCCAAATTAACTCATTTAGGCTAGTTTAAAGATGTTTCGAACTCTATTCCTAGCTAGTATGGCATCTTTGAACATGTGCTAGTCACTTCAATACCATTTATATGCATGACTTTGATCTGTCCAGTTATGAGATCAAAGTCTATAACAGCCATTCCCTTGCTATAGTTAATAGTATGATGTTCTATTCCAAGCTTTTTATAGATATTGTAATATCCTTTCTACATGTCTAAGTATATAATCAACTCAGAATGAATGCATTTCCAAATATAGTATATCAGAGTTTCTTGTGTCCTATCTTTAATGATTATCACAAATATTTTCTTTTCGGGAGTTCTTTCTACTCCCTTGAATACCCATATAGCTGTTCTGTCTTTCTTTTTGTAGAACCGTAATTTATCTATTTCTACTATGATGTCAGATCTTCTGATTATTTTATGGGTTTCTTTAATTTGGCAATTTACAGTTTGGCAGATTTTTTGTATCTATTTGGTGATTGTAGTTCCTGCTAATCCCGTAAATGTTCATATTGTTATATGTCTTGCCTTTATGAGCCATAAATAGATAATTTTTATAACTATATAGCAATCAATTCTTGAATTCATAAAAATTGTTCCATTTATCAAGGATACTTGTTTTTAGCATTTTCTATTTCTGCATTCAAATTGGTTTGAGTTTAGTTTCATTTTATTTTCACAATTGATACAGTTTAGTTCTATATAGAGTATAAGTTTCTGTTGAAAATATTGTATATACAATTCTTCATTTCTGAAATATTGTTCTAGATCTTTATATATTGGTGCTATCATTTTGAATGATGTTAAATTTGGAAAGTTTCTTCTCAAGAATTTTATTGGTTCTTAGAATTTCTTAGTATGAGAATTTTACTAAGATATCTTTTTCAGCAGAGGTTGATCTTGCAAAGTATTTATAAGATTTCCTCTAGTCTTGATTTGTTTTAGAATTCTTTCAACATTTTTCTTATCTTTTACTCCTATTTTTAGTATTACAATTTGTACACTATCCTTATCTATTCCCATGTGCCTTGATAAATAATAGGCTACTTTGTTATCCTTTTCTTGGATTCATTCAATGGCCCAGTTAAAGTCTTGTAACTTGATTAACTATTTCTGTATAGTATCATTATGCACTATTTTCTCTATAGCATTAAATATTCCCATGTTATCTGTGTGTACTATTATTGGTCTGTTTTTAATATAATATTGCCAATTCATTATATTGTGAATAATTCTTTTTGAATGGATCCTCATAATCATTGCATTGGTAGTAAGGATTTTAATCCAAATTCTATTATCTCTTCTTCTAATTTGGTAGGTTCAGTTTCTTTGCCTTTTTCTCTAGCTTGTTTCATTTTGTAGTGTACTAGTTTTGGGTTTACTTGTTTTAAAACTGCTCTAATTTCATTATCTGAAGGTTGGTTTCTAATATTAGAGTATAAAGAAGGCCGTTGGAATCAAAATCTGCAAACAAATTTACAAATCAAAAACATAAATACTTACCATTACATAATACCATTCTAATCATTTTATCTGCATTCATTTAGTTTGTGAGTATAAAAATTATTCATTAATTGATATCCTTTCTTCAGATATATAAGTATAATAGCATTTTTTACTTTTTTCTTCAAAGTTTCAAATACTTTTTGGCAATCTTGGTTTTAGTTGAACTTAGCATTTTTCTGTAGTAGTTTATATATTGGTTCCGCTATCTGTGCAAAGTTTTGTATATGTATTTTAAAGTAATTTATAAATCCTGTAAATGATCTTACTCCATATATGTCTGTTGGTACTTTTAGTTTATTACATTCCTTAATTTTGACTTGATTCAGATGTATTTTTCCATGGTTGAGAATTAAAGTTTTCAATACCCAAAATTCACATTTATCTGGTTTTAGGCTCATGCCCACTTTTTTTATATATTCAAATACTATTTGAAGATATTCAAAGTGTTCTTTTTCTAAGTTACTTGCTATTGTCATATTATCCATGTATACATATACAAAAGGTAAATCTCTAAAGATTTTGTACATGTATCTCATTATATATACTGGTGCTGTTTTCAGTCCCATAGGTAATATATTCTATTCAAATTTTCTTTTTCAGGGAAGAATACAGTTGCTAAATATTTATCTACTTCTCATAGTTTAAATGGATAATATACTACTGTAAAATCTAGTGTTGAAAATATCTTATGTTTAGCTAGATTTTGTAACATGGTATTAATATATAGTATCTCATACCAGCCAGAAATTAGTAAACAATTATGTAATGTTGGCCAGAATTTGCAGATCTGCCAATTAAAAATCAATTTTGTATCAATCATTTGAAGAAATCTGATTGGTGCATACTTGATGGTTTTATTTAAAATATTATTTATAGCTATTTTTATTATTCCTGAGACACTTATAAAAAAACTTGCTGAAAAATTTTTGGCAAGTAATTTTTTTGGCATAATAAAAATTGATATAATATTGTAATATATACATAATTTAAAATTAGATACCAATATAAATATAAAATTACGCACACTCCTTTTGAATTCAAAAAATATAGTATTTTCAAACAACATTCACTAGCAACTTATTGAAAAAAATTTAGAAGGCCTATCAACTCGAAAAATTGCAAAACAATTAGGTGTTAGCAGGTCTTCTATAAGTCAGGTTCTTGTATATTTTCAAAGATATGGTTGTATTGAAAAACTTCAGGAAAACCCATTCTTTAAACATGAATAATATAAATTATCTTCAAGTTTTAATGAAAGAAAAACCCAACTGGTACTTGTATGAATTACAATCCGAGATGAAACTTTAGTTGAGATGTAGCATTAGTCTTACAACTTGAATATACACACAAAAAAGTAATATTTCATATATTTATACATATTTTTATTTTATAAACTTTTAACAATTTTAATTTTATAAACTTTTAACAATTTTAATTTTATAGATTTCAAAACTTGCAAAAAAAAGAAATTAAGTTGATAAAAACAATTTCAATTTATGAATGTCTCAGTATACACCAAGTTTGTTAGTTTTTTCTGACAAAACTATTTATAACAAAAGAATATTATCTCAATGCTATCGCTAGAATTTTTTAGAATATATACAATAGTAATTATAGCTTTGTCATAAAAATTTTATAAATTTCTAATCTTTCTTTGTCAATATGTAGCAAATCATTTCTAAAAAGTTAAGCATTTTATTTATTAGTTGCAATCTTGTTCTGATTATTCTAATTGTTCTGATCATTCTTAACATGCCCCAAAATCTTTTTAATCACATTCAGATTGTATTTATAAGATTTAATAAGTTAAATTGACCTTTGATTCTATAATTTGATGTTTGCATTGTTGATAAGTCGAATAACTTGAAAGTATTTGCCATGGATGATAAAGATTCTAGAGAATCTTTAATTGTTAGATCTACTATAAGTTTTGATTGTGTTGATCATAATTTTTAACGCATTTTTGATACATATTAATTAAGTCTTGATTTTTTGAAATCTTGATTTTTAGTTAAATTTTTAGTCCAATTGACAAATTTTTGATCATATCTAACTTTTTTAATATTAGCACCTATTTGTGTAATATATTTACTATAAAAGCTAATTTTTTTATTTGGAGCTTTTTTATATTTCTTGTAAAGTTTTATTGGTTAATGAAAACAATCTTTTCCATAAACTTTTGCACAAATTAAATACACTAAACATATTGGGCAAATGTTCAACTAAAATTTTAATAATATTGATATAATAATAATAAAATTATTTGTATGTAGAACAGTATTATATTTATTATGGTAATTTTTAGAATTGGAACAATGATGTAATTTAGACGTAGATATTATATCAATATTTCAGTTAATAAAAATTGAACAAATTCAAAAATATATTTAATTTAGACGTCAATATTACAGTAAATAAAAATCAAACAAATTCAAAAATATATTTAATTTAGACGTCAATATTACTGTAAATAAAAATTAATTTATGATGTAGATATTATATTTTTTATATACTGATTATGCCAAAAAAATTACTAGCCAAAAAATTTTTCAGCAAGTTTTTTTATAGATGTCCTAGGAATAATGAAAATAGCTGTAAAAAAAAACATAAAATGCTAATTTTATGCATCTATAATTTGGAAAATTTTCAGGTTATGTTGATATACAACCCAAACCTGACCAAAACCTAACCCGAAATTTTCGAGTTAGATATTTCTAACCAGAACCTGACTCGACCCAATTCAGAGTACTAATGCCTAGCCATATTAACTTGTTGCAACAATATAATATACTTTTAAACATTATAACAATTTAAAATTTTATTTTTATTTCAAATACTTTATTTAGTTTTTATTTTTCTCACATTAAATTTTAAAGAAGTTTTTAAAGATATATAATGTTATATATATATGTAATAATTGCTTAAAGTATTGCTATTAGATTTTTATTAAAACCAGATGCTTCGTGAAGGTTTTGGGTTCCTAATATTGATAAATAAAATGCATTGCCATGCAATATTAAACAAATTTTATAACAAAGAAAAATAAATCATAATTTCCATGTTTATCAGCATGGGAGACTTTCTCATTTTTTGGAAATACACAGTTTATCATAGCCAATCAAAAACCATCATCACATAAACACATGACCCACTTTTAGATATTTGTTAAACAAGATGGCTAATAGTAAGCATAATATGTATATTATAATCTCTTCTATAATTTAATTTCAAAATATTGCGTTGTAGAAGAATCATATTACTTTTTAAGCTACAATAACAGCTTTTACAGTTGTGTAAATTTTATTTAATAAAAATTGTTTAATAACAAGTTATGTAACCTCTAGTAGCACTCTATATGGCCAGTAAAACTATACTATTATACATATAAAATGAATTTATTAAATAGACTATCTTCTAACTATGCATAACTCTTAAAAAACACCAGTAAAATTTATAAATAAAACGAGTTAGTTATTTGAATAAAAAAACAAACCAAAAAAAAACAAACTCAATCTCTACGAATTAAGCAGTGTAATATATTTTTTATTACCTGCTACTATATGGTAGATAATACTTCAACTCTTCTTAGATCTACCTTTAGTCGCGCGATGCAAGGCGATGCAACTTTATTTTCTTGACGAGACACTCACTAGGAAGTTGTTCTATTAGTAAAGTATTATGTCAATAGTTGATTTTTTTTTAAGTTTGCTTATATCCAAAACTTCCGGTTTTACACTAATATGCTATATAAATACTTGTGTAATGTCGATCCCGGAAATTATCGGATTTGAATGTCTACCATGCTGTGTTTATCATTATCCTACAGGAGCGACCGTCGATGTTACACGACTGGTTTTTCACGCGGTGTGAAACACATAAAAAAATTATTTTACAATACTTGATCGGACTTGATCAGTCAGTTAGTACATGTTATGATTATAATCCCACACCATTTTTTTATAATAAAAAATGGTGTGGGATTATAATCATAACATGTACTAACTGACTGATCAAGTCCGATCAAGTATTGTAAAATAATTTTTTTATGTGTTTCACACCGCGTGAAAAACCAGTCGTGTAACATCGACGGTCGCTCCTGTATCATTATCCATATTAGTAAAATTTATAAGTTCATTGTGTCCAGATTTGGTGTTTATCTTGAAACTTGTGTTACATCTACACGTCCGAACAGAAAAAAAAAAACAACCTAACGCTAAAAAAAACAAGTAACAGGTACGTACGTATTTATATATATTATCTGTTATCTGTAGTTACAGTACGTTCAAATATACAGATTATAGAAATCTGGAAGTAGCGAAGATTAACACCTGATTTATGACATTTTTGAGTCTTGTGAGTCCCATTATTACAATATAGATAATTTAATCATTTTGTAAACAGTTTATGATCATTATCGGTAACTGAATATGAAACGTATTTGCTTTTATAAATAGTCATTTAAACCACAAATATCTTGAATAAAACTCGAGTAAATTGACTCAGTCAAATGATTTAAGTACTCTTTGAGTTTGATTAATGAATCATGAGTTAATACGAGTTAACACTGGTTAAGTCAGCTTACTATGTTTTCCCGCAGAATTAATATTATTCTACTGAAACTATATAGTTAATCTATTTGAAAAAAATAAATATAACGGATAATCCTGAAAGCCGGTACTAGTTACTGTATGAGATACTGTTTTAAAATTATAGCTTTTTTTTTTTTTGGTTAAAAGATTTAAGGAATTGAATTCAATTTTTTTTTAGTTAATCAAAAATCCTTAATAAAATAAACAAGTTATCAGGCAGTACATACCTGCCTGATAGTTTATAATTACATATTTCATGTTATTGTCACCTAAGTGTCTATGATTTTCGTGGTTAAAATTTCCATAAATTTACTTCGTTTTGATTCTTATTTTGTATTTGTTATTCTGAACTAAGACGAAATTGATAAATTGATTTTGGCTACAAACACTGTGACGTACTTTATGATGATATTATGCATTTCGTGTGAAAAATTTTTAACTTGCATATGATCTGATCAAATTAAGTATTTATTGACAACAATAATACAACCACTTTTTGATAAGCCTTTTACAGTGCTGTATAAATTTTATTAAACCAGTCATAACAAAACCTGCGAACGTTAGTCTTCAGAAATCCATTCTTATCAATTTAATAAATAACATGAAGGATTCAAAGAAAAAAAATATATACATCCGAAACGGAATTATCTATCGTAATGACGAAGCTATTCATGCCAAAGAAGTATCAAAGGCTGAAAAGCAAGTAGATGACTTAAAGACAGCACTTGAAAATATTGCAGTTGATTCCGGTGGTCCTAGTGATCCTAATGGTTCTAATAACAATAATAACAATAATAATAAGGATAGTAAAGATAATAAAGATACTAAAGATAATAAAGATAAGGATGATGACGGTGTTGTCGACATTGATTTAGAACCATTTTCTGCTTGTAACAGTAAAAAATATGGACTTAAAAATCTTGCGGATGGAGGTTGTGACCATAAAACTATAGGTGAAATGCCCATTTTATCGGATAAAGACGAAAAAAATAAAATGGAAATTGCTTCAGCCAAAGTCGCTGATATGACTACTTGCGGAAATGTATTAGGAAACAAGAAAAAAGTTAATATCAAACATGATAATTTTAATCCATTTAATATTAATCTGCCCAAAATTGGAATGACGCTTCTCAATACAGATAACAGTAGAAATGTTATCGGGATCAATAATGATGTGGAAATTAATGACAAAAATAAAAGCATTGTTAATGCCTCATTTGGAAATTCTAATGTTACTGCAATCAATCAGGTTGCCCACGATAATGTAATCGGTTCCGGTAACACAGTATATAGTAAGCGTCTAAACATGAATTTGATCAACTGCAATGTAGCAAACAGTAATTTAACAGGCTTGGATTTGAGTTCTCGCAGAAATGTAATTGGAGATTTTAACAAAGTAATCGACCTTGAAGCAAGTTTAACCGGAATTAATATAAATCGTGATAATACCAATATAGTAGGTGCTAGTGTAAATTATAAAGAGAACGTGGTGGGTGATAAAAATTTGGCTATTTCTGGACGCGCAAAAGCAACACTTGTCAACTATGAAGAGAATAATTATAATGAAATAGGCTTTGGAGAGAATTCCAAGAGCCTTAATATCTCGAAAAAAAATATAGGTCAAAATCTCAAAGTGGACGGTAAATTAGAATTTACTGGAATTAACATTCAAAGAAAAAATGTCCATATTGATATGAATAAGGATGATAAAATAAAGGTTGGTGGGGATGTTACCTTGGTCAGTAACCAAGAAAACAACGTAGTTATGAATAGAGGTGAATCGGGTTTTAGCTTTAAAGCGGTCGGGACTGGTACGAGCAGGGGAAATGTAGTTATAAGCGAACCATCATTTGGTGTTGATTTTGTTGTTAGTGGACAGAAATCTGTTGGTAACGTAAGTTTAGGCACACGTCTACAGATTGGTATTGGGACTTCCCTTGATCTTAGATTACCATTTGGAGGAAGTTCAAGTGGCGGAAGTAACGATGACAAAGGTAGTAATAATGGAGGCGGTAAAAATGATAACAAAGGCGGTAATAATGACAGTAGCGATAATGATAACAAGGGCAATAGTGAGAATAATAACCAGAGTAATAACAAGAATGATAGCAATAACATGGATAAAGCTGGAGGTAAAGGTGATAAAAGTTGTGGTAGTAATAATAGCAGTGATGATAATGATAACAGGGGCGATAATAATAAGGGCGACAGTGAGAGTGATAGCAAAGGTGGTAATAAGGGCGATAGCGAGAGTGACAACAAAGGTGATAATAAGGGCAATAGCGAGAGTGATAACAAAAGTAGTAATAAGAGAAATAACAAGAGTGATAACAAGAATGATAGCGAGAATAATAACCAAAGTAACAAGAATTATAACAACAACATGGATAAAGCTGGAGGTAAAAGTGATAAAAGTTGTGGTAGCGATGATAATAGAAATAACGATTGCAACACGAATGGAGACAATAGAACAAATAGTGGTGAACATGGTAACGATAACATGAACAATGGTGTAAATAAAGATGAAGATAATAAAGATTCATCTCCTGCGAACTATTTCATCTTAATCAACGAGAATCCTCTATCCTTTAATAACAGTGACGAAAGTTATTCGTTCAGTTCTAATCAAGATTCTGCACTGGGATCCCAAAATGATAATATTTATGAAAATAACCAAAACAACTACGACGATTTTAACACATACCAACTACCCACGAATGGTTTTATTATCCCCTTTGCTAATGGTGATGAAAGTTACTCATTCAGCTCTAATCAAGATTCTGCACTCGCATCTCAAAATAATAATATTAATGGAAATAACCAGAACGACTGCAATGATTTTAAAACATATCAACCTCCTGCCAATGATTTTATTGTCTTAACCAATGATCATGATCAAACTGCTTCTGATAACTATTTTTCTTTTGCTGAACCTTCATTACAAAACGATAGTATTTATCAAAGCAATACCAACTATAGCTATAATTCTTACTCTATTATGGATGGCGTTACTACATCTTCATTTGGTTCGAGTGAAAGTCCCGCACAGAATGCACAGAATGATATTTTTATTAATATTAGTAATAATAACCTTAGATTTCAGGCAGATAGTAATATTGAAAGGAATAGTGATTACGTTATTAGTAACGGTGTAAGCGAAATTAATCATTTTAACACAGAAAATAAATCCCATTCATCCACCACTTCTGGTATCGGCACTGAAAATAAATCTCCTTTATCCACCACACCCGGTAACAACACAAAGTCTTTCTCGGACAACATTGATGAAGCTAGAAATTCCCAAATCTTACTGTATTTGAACAAGTCTTGGCAGACACAATTCACAAAAATCCACATTTAGCCTCAGCTCTACAGACTGCACTATCCAATACTACATCTACACCAGATGATAATTCAAATCCCTCAAATAATTCTATTACAGATATTGAAACCTCTATTAAAAATAGTATTTATCGTCATGCTGAAACCATTGCAAAGCATAAGAAGCAAGACCAGAAAGATGATAGTAATTCATCCGGTTTATCTGGCTCTAGTGAGTCTACACGTGCCAAAGGTGCTAAAAAAGATGATAGTAAAGCCCAAGATAAACGCTCTGCCAATAAAGAACAATCTCAGAAAAATGAAAAGGATGATAAAAAAGATGAAGATAGTGACGAAGAAGAAGATAAACCTAAAGAACCATGTAAAAATCACCCTTCAAGTGTTCGTTGTTTTCGTTGTTTGTCAAGTGCAAAAGGAAGAAAAGTTAAAAAAATGAGAGGAAATGTGTTTGGTTTTGCTAATTGAAACTAAAATCGTTACAAGTAAAATCATGTATAAGTTTTAGATCTGAAAATAGTGAACTCTAGTATAGCGAACAATTTATTTTTAGCATTTTTATATATCATATCTAACTATAATAAAGCAACGAATTATTAACCTCTCATCTTTTTTTTTGGTATATAATAAATTATTTCTGTTTAAATTATAGAATAATATAGATTTTTTTTATTGGTAATTCCTTTACTATGTTTTTTTGACTAAAGCAGAAAACATTTAATTACTCAATTAGAAATTGGAAAGATTCTAGAGTTTGGAACCGATTATATTTTTCACAAGTTAAAACCGGGTTTAACATATGAAAAATAAAATCGGTTCCAAACTCTAAGCAAGATTTAGTTTTATTAAAAAAAATCTATATTGTGATATATTAAGGTGAGCCTATTAGCCGATTTACAAACATATAATAAATTCTAGTAGTATTTTAAAAATTATAAAATTTAACTATAAAACTTTTTAATTATTAAACTCATAAATAAAATTATATTATATTTCTTCTCATATTCTTAGAACTTGTAGGTAGCTATTCATGCCAAAGACATTTTTATTCAGGTGATATTTTACTGTATGAAATATTGCAATTTAAAACCCATAATATAAAAAAGTCATAACAAGTTTCAATTTAAAATTGGTTTGGTCCAAAAGAATAGGTACTAATTTATTATTTCAATTTGCTGTTAATTTAAAAATAAAAAGACTATGCATTGGTAAAATAGCAATATTTTCATGGAATGCTAATTTTGTAATTTATTTTAGAACCTAGTATATTTTTTCAAAGCAATTCAGATAATGACACTTAGATACGGACTTCTGTCTAATCAATTTTACTTAATCATTTAAATACCATTCAAGTACTTTTATTTTATCTTTACTAATTAAAGTTATTTATTAATTTTAAGATTATTTTGGTGATGTTTCTACATTTTGTTTCTAAACTTCTTATTTAAAAGTGCCATCGAGAATATTTCATCTGTATTTTAGATTTTAAGTGCCATTCAAATGTTATTTAGTGTGACTACGTGAGCTGATTATAACAGATAACAATAATGAAAACGTAGCAATGTGACATACTGGGGGTTTGGCATTATAAATATTGTCATGTATTCTATTATTTTGATGGCCATTATCGTTCTAAATTTTAATATCAAAAGGTTATATGATAATCGCTTGTTGAAAATATTATATTACTACATTAATATTAATTGTAATGAGTTATTATATTTTATTATTTCATTTTTGTTATTATATATATGCTGGCATCAGATTAATATTTGTGTCAGATCAGCATTTAAATGTATAGTTTTAGAGCTAGAATACGAGTCTATTTGGGTATTAGCGGAATTATAATGATTTAATGTATATAAATATAATCTTATTCAATTAATAAAAATGAAAGAGTAATAACAGAGAAACATATGATAAATATAAAAATAGAAAGTTACAAATTGAAATAATAATCGCATTTTCTTTAACAATAACTATCATTGAACCCAAATCTTTTAACAAAACCCGTTTCACACATAACTTATGAAACGCCCGAAGCTAATCTGAGTATGTACGCGAATTGCTTTCCTTCCCAACCCAAGGCGTTACACTGCCCGATCAATTTGTTAAAGCGTAATGTTCACACTGCGTCTAATCCCGTGATCTTTGTTTGATTAGATTGTGAAATAATAAAACAAAAAATTTAAAGCCTACTTGGTACGTATAACCCATGTTCTGGCTCGATCCCAACTACAACCCAAACCCAAAATACTATTACTTTAAAATCTTGCGCCACAGAAATCTCGATGAAATATATCAATTCTACGCGCAATAATATTCCTTAATCGTGGTAATAAACAGAAAGTATAAAGACAATCAGTATAGATATATAATAACAGATTTGTGAAATTTGACCTTTACTTAAGCTACCAAATTTAGCAAGGAAAACTCCTTAAATCCATATACAGAAACATGAAATATGTGTGCTAACATGTAAAATCTATAAGTCCTGATTTTAAACTTTTTCTGTATCTTCCAAAACAACAGATTTTACTTTGTAACACCTTTTACAAATTTAATATCCTCATCTGAACATAGGTAGTTCAAATCTAGTACACCAATCTATCAATTGCAAATACCTAGTAGAAACATAGTAGTTGTTAAATAAATCCGCCTCGTGAAATATTGTCACGGTAGTCTTAATTTCCAAACCGTTTAAATCACTCGCCAAATATTGACGGCTTTTTAAGCCCTGATTTAACGCTGAATCGATCTACTCGTCTTCATCCCAAAGACTCATTTTTATCCCGATTTTAATGCTACATAATAATTGATGTATCCTGCTCTTTGTGTGCCTTTTAAAACTGCTTTAATATATATTTTATTATAATATATAAATTCAAAAAACACAAATACGATCAAAAAACACCGACTAGGCAAAAGTACCTGATAAATTCAATATTCATCATGACTTTTACTTTCTGCAATTTTTTTGTAATATTCGGATTTTTTTTTATCAACTTTTGTTCCAATCCCATTTTTATAACATTAAGCGAGATTCATGGCTCCATTTTTGCTTCCTCCTTTTTCTGCTTTTGCATACAATTTAAATGCTTTCTTTTCATTTTTACCAGTTCCAAATCCTTTTTGATAGCACCATCCAAGATTATTTTGTCCACTCGCATTTCCGCCATTTGCAGACTTCAAATACCACTCAAAGGCCTTATCTTTATCTTTTGTTGTTCCAAATTCATTTTGATAACACCACCCAAGACGATCTTGTCCACTAGAACTTCCGCCTTCTGCTGATTTTGAATAATATTCAAATGCTTTTTTTTTCATCATTATTTGTTCCAATAGCTTTTTCATAACATCTTCCAAGATTATACAGTGCGCCTATATTATTGCCCATTGCTGATTTTGAGTACCAATTAAATGCCCTTGGTTCGTTTTTATCTGTTCCAATCCCTTTTTCATAGCACCTTCCGAGATTATTTTGTCCATTCACATTTCCACCATTTGCAGACTTTAAATACCATTCAAATGCTTTCTTTCTATCCTTCACTATTCCAAATCCATTTTCAAAGCATATTCCAAGATTATATTGCGCATCTGTATTGCCGCCTGTTGCTGATCTCAAGTACCATTCAAATGCTTTCTTTTTATCAATAGCCGTTCCAATTCCATTTTGATAGCATCTTCCAAGATTATATTGTGCTTTCGTATTACCTCCTTCTGATGATTCGAAGTACAATTCAAATGCTTTCTTTTTATCATTAATTATCCAAATTCCTTCTTCATAGAACCTTCCAAGATTATTTTGTCCATTCACGTTTCTACCTTCTGCAGACTTCTTATACCATTCAAAGGCGCTTTTTTTATCTTTTTTCGTTCCAAATCCATTTTCATAGTATTCTCCAAGTCTATACTGTGCATCTGTATTGCCACCTTTAGCTGATTTCAAGTACCATACAAATGCTTTATTTTCATCTTTTATTGTTCCAGTTCTGTCCTGGTAGCGACACCCATAATCATAATATTCACATGATTCAAGATTTGTTAATATTTTAGGAACTTCGCCTATTTCTGGACGATCGTTCGGATTTTCTTCCCAACACTGTTTATAAAGTTGAATATATTTCTCAGGTGTGTCCTTTATGGGGACTTCTCTGTTACCATTAGCTACATGAACAGGAATTGCCATATTTTCAATTTTAGAAAATGGTGGTCGACCACTAGAAATCTCCCAGAGAATAACGCCAAAGCTATAGACATCCGATTTCTTGTCAAGTTTATATGGATTAGTCGTATTAATGAAAAGTTGGGGCTCAACATATGCTGGCATCCCACAAGTACCTGAATATATTGATGTTTCATTAATGTGCTTTGATAATCCAAAATCCGCAATCATGGCTTGCTCCCGATGAATTAAAACGTTAATACACTAAGTACCTTGATAAATTATAAATTACTGATGCTAAATTTAATAATAATAATAAAGCACTTTAAAAATTTTATTTCTATGCTTAAGTTTAAATTAAAATTGCATCAGCATTAGAAAAGATAATCACTACAGTTTTATGAGAAATACTCACAAGATCTCGATGAATAATATCATGATTATGTAAAAATAGTAGACCTTTCGCTATTTCCTTAGCAATACATAATTTATTTATCCATTCTAATTCTGAAAAATTTTTTCCTAGATACTCGCGTAAATTTCCATCTTCTGCATATTGCAAAATCATAATATAATGTCCATTTGAATGTGCTATTTTAAATTTAAATTAATAATCTTAATCCAATAATCAATGAAGATTTTTTTAGAAGCATTATACAAAAGCTATTTATACCCCTTGTAACCCCATGAAATTTGATAATATTTGGATGACTAAAAACGTTTCGCAAAAGAAGAAGCTACAGCATTCATTTAATGTATTTTAAAAAATTTGGTAAAAAATAAAATTTATTTCATAAGTATGTATAAATACGTACCTCGTGAGTAAATCCTTGAATAATCTTATCGTTTTTAACTTCTTTTAAACATTTAAGAGCAACTGTTAAATGATTTTTCTTCCATTCAGACTTATACACAGACCCAAAGCCACCAATACCGATCTCCTCGGAATCATTAAATTCACTATAATCATAAAGGTTAAAATATTGTTTGGAAATGGCATTTTCAATTTCAAGCCATTTCTCAGAATGTATTGACATATTTAAGTTCAAATTAGAATATACGAAATTGACGATAAACTTGCATTAATTTATTTGGATCTGCTTTAATCCACCGACAATCGTTTCACCAACAGCTCATTTAGTCCACATCACAATATAATAAAAGCATACTGTATACCCATAACTAATCAACAAAAACCCTAACTTTGTGTGATATCGGCAAATGAATTTCAACAAAATGACTGTTAGTGAAGTGAGAAGCACCGTGTTTATTGATGATTGTGTATAACGTTTAACGAACCAAATATTTTCCTGTGTAACTATTTAATTTGCGTTCAAGAGAAGAACATCCTGTAATTATTGGTACTTAATTATGGCATTAATGAGTCATCTAATTTTAATACTGTAAATTTTGTAAATTTGAAATTGAAATACCATAATATAAATGTTACTATTAATAAATTGTTAGGTAATATCACAGACGGTTATATACAAGACTGGGCTTATTGCATTTCACCGATTTTGAAAATTTTAGGCCCTAACTAGGAGTTTATATCATATAAAACAACGCAAGAAAGTTTGATATACATACACATTTTTTGTTTATAATAAAATTCAAGAATTTATTGAAGACATTTATTTAATAAGCAAGATTAAAGAGATATTAAATGAAACTATTCAAATTCATAATATTTAATAATGTTATTTGTTATTTGTTATATAGTAATAGGATTTTTGTACATATCTAAATTTTAAATACAATATTCAATTAATTTTTCATTTATATAATCTTCAATTGTACTTGAGAAATTTTCATACAGTTAAAGAAATTATTCAGTATCTAAATATTAAAATAAAGTGAATAATAAATTTGAGCTAGTTTAGCATTGTAGTACTTACCCAGTAGGAATATCAACAGATTCAATAGATTTACTTGTTGATGACAATTCTTATTTGAAAATATTAAATATATTTTAATTATTTATTGCATAATATTATTTTAAATAATTTTTTAAAATAGTACCTTTAATTTTATTGGCTATCTTTTGTGTGCTAATAATTTTGCTAGTTTACATATGATCTGGATGATTTTGAGGAATAGTTGGCAATGTTCTAATGATTTGATCTGCATTTAAGAACTGTTTTTTTGTTTCATTTTCATCATCTGAAGCTAACACTTCAAGCCAATCATTAATTCATTAATAGCCAGTACTCTAGGCCGCTCTTGTGGATCTGAATTCATACAATCCTTTGCCAATTCGATATAGCAGCCAGGAGTTCCGAAAGCAAACTCTGGACGCAATCCAGTACAAATATTTACTGAAAGCTCTTCGTTAAATTGATAACCGTCAAAAGGTCTTTGTCCGGTTGACATTTTTACCATAATAATACCAAATCCATAAATATCCGCTGCTTGTGCAAATTGTTCTTTGCCTGATAAAACTTCAGGTGCAACATAGGGCATGACTCCAAAAATATCGCCCTCTGAAATAAAATCATCTTTCTTTCTAGACAATCCTAGATCTGCGATATAAGATTGTATATTTTCATTAGTGCGTTGGTCTTGCAGAATGTTGCCGCTATGAAAATCAGCATGAAAGTATCCTGCACGATTGTGAATTAAAATTAATTCATATGAAATATTTTGCAATATTTGTAATTTAGTTTGCCATGTAAGTTTACTAAAATTCTCTCTTAAATGTTTATAAAGACTTCCATCGGTTTCTGTATTTTTAGTTATTCCATATGTTGCGAGCTTAGCATAATTTAATTTACATTCCATAAGACTTTTAAACTTGAAGTTTAAACAATGTATTAGTTCAATAAACTATTAGATATATAATAAACCCAATAAATTAACTTACTTCTTTTAAAAAACCGAACTTGTTTTCCTTATAACTTGCCAATGTTTTGAGTGCAACGATACTGGATGGTTCACGAGCTCTTACATAATTGTATTCATTACCATCAACTTTTCGTATACAGTCAGATCTCTCTAAGTGCACGCCCTTGGGACCACACTTTTATAACGTGCATATAGAGAATAATAAGAAAAAGTGCATTTATGGAGGTCAAGTATATATTTGGGCCGGCACTTGTGCGTGCATTTAGAGAGGGTGTGCACTTATAGAGGGTGCACTTAGAGAGGTCTGACTGTAGTGAGGAAGGCAGAAGGGGTGTAATGTAGACTACCGAATTAATTTGGTCTGGCCTTACCAGTTGCATAGTTAAATCCGTACAGATACGGATTCGATTTTGTGTAATCCTTACGGATACGGATTCGATATTATGTAATCCGAATTATATGGATTTGAATAGTTTACGTCTGTATTATCCGGATCACACCACTAGCCGAATGAAAATTATTCATACATACAAAAAAACTGTGATAGTTGTCATTATAAAAAGACTAGCATTTAAAAGAATAAAATCATCATTTTCAAGGTGATTACGATTTGCTAATTATATTAAAAGAATTTTTTTTCAAAACAAGGCACATTTAGTTTAAATCATGAAATAACTTTTTTAAAATATATATATATAAATAGAAATAATTATTAGTTTTTTTTTTTTAACATTTAATTTTTATTCTCATAGATAGATAAAGTTTGCTTATATAATTTTTTTTTTAATTAATCTGTAAAACTTTAACCGATTCCATACCGACATACGTACGTTTTATTCAATGATTCACAAATGACTCCGAATTGACAAGAATCAATAAATGGCACATAACATAAATACCGGTACAATAAAGTTACTTACATGTGAAGAAACTATAAATTAAAAATATATAGAACTATATGGATTAGAAGAAAGATTGATTATTTTCGATAAATTTGTTACAATATTTAATTAACAAGTCTGCATTATAATTGCTTGCGTGATCAAGAACTTCATCAACATTACAAAGTTTAACGTATTCAAAAAGTTTCTTTTCTGCTTCATTTTTTAAATTTACTAAATTATAATAATCAGATGCTTCTAAAAGATCCATCAAAATTTTAAATTGCCTTTCATTTTCTTGTTCTTGAGACCAATCTTCATCGATATTCTTATAATTATATTTATTTCCATTTTGATTTTTTATAGGTGCAATAGCTGTATCAAGTGAAAATCCATATAAATAATTCAATAAAACTTTGAATGAATCAGGTTCAATATCATATCCAGGAATAGTGACCGTTTCTGATGGGTTACCATCTCTATACTTGATAGAGAAAGAATGTTTAAAGTGATCAGCAGCAGATGCAAGCACAAGTCTATTTGCAGCAATTTTTTGATCCTTTACAATAAATATCACATCGTTAAGAGGTTCAGATAATCCAGCTTTTAACGATTGTTGAAGTGCCTTTAAGAGTATTTCACCTTGTTTATTCACTTTTTCATCTTGATCATCTTGAGACGAATCATCATCCAAATCTTCACCAGATTTAAGAGTACCAGACCCTGCAACCTCCAATAATTTTTTATATTTTGCCAAACTTGGTTTTACAAAACCTTCTTCAGATAAACTAACACCCACAATTAATTCATCAGCAGCTTTCCAATTAGATTCTTCAAAAGCATCTTCATTTGGGTATATGTTTAAGAAAATTTTTTCACCTTTTATAAAAGATTGAACGTCAAGAACAGAATCTTCATCTTCACATTCTTCATTAAGTGCATTATAAATTTCATCAAGCATCTTTTTAAAAAGATAATCTTCATTTTTCCATTGTGTAGATTTTGATAATTTGAAAGCTACTACACGTAAATGATCTAAAATTTGATTTGCATTTGGCTTTCCAAATTTCCTTAGTTTTGTTAATATCGGTGACGAAGGTTTAGGAATTACAGCACTATGAAACAATGCCACTTGTGTAAAAGCTTCAAAAGAAAAAAAAATTAAATTCAAAATTTTAATAAATATTACAGTAAACATCGTTGATAATATTGTAAAAATAATAGTTACCAATATTTTTATACTTGGGTAAACATAATAAATTAAGGCATTCAAATTCGTTAGGCTTAACAGCCTTTTCAGAATAAGGAGTTTCAATAGATAATTCTGCTGGAATGAAAGATATACGTGCCAAGTCCTCATATTCAGCATCAGAATAATTCAAATCGTCTATATTATCATATAAATAATGAACTACAGTTGTTGCACGATAAATTAAATCATTTGAATTATGATATCTTATTTCTTGAGATTGTTTCTGAATAGCTCTTGCGCATTCAATAAATGTTTGCCTAGTTACTTGATATTTAAATCCCATTCTTTTGATAATATTTAAATAAGTTGTGTTATTTTGAAATTCATCATGAAGAAAACGATCAGTTCCTTCAAAAGTTATTCGAAATAAATAAGTTTTATGATCATAAAGATCTCTTGCAGTTTTAAGTTTCTTATTTGATCTATTTGGAATCACAGCTTTACTTTCAATCACTTTTTCGACTTCATTAAAATTACTTGAAGTTAAAATACTTTTAATAAAATCAAAATAATTTTCATCATATTCTTTTGGAAATGCATAATGACTTTTTAAATAACTGACAAGATCTACGTAAGGAGTATTTAATGCTTCTAATATCTTTTGATATTCATCATTTTTTACATTAAGAAACAGTTTGTCAGAATAACATTTGGATTTTGGTGATAATATTTCAATCTTTTTCGGTGGAAGTAATCCATCACTCGGACTCTTGAATTTCACACCATTTGCAGCTGTAGGCCAAACTGGTAATTTAAATAGAACATTACGAAATTCAGGTTTAACTACAGTAAAAATATTATTAAATAAATAATTATAAACGTTAATTACAATAGTTTAAAATTTGTTATTTACAAGATAATACTATTTATAAGATAATATTATTTATTTACCTTTAGTCCCGTAATTTAGAGAAAAATCATTCCAATTTTCGATAATAAAATGCCTTATAGCTTTAATTTCATCTTTTGCTAATTTTGTAAATGGTCTAATGTTTCTTTGTAGAGCATCGCCTAATGATTTTAAAACAGTTTCTGGAGTCCATTTAAGAATATAATCACCTAATTTTGCATCCCAAGAACGATCAGTAAATCTAATTCCTAGATTTTGAAGAATATTGACTAATTTCTCAAAATGTGACATATCACTTTGTGGTAATTCAAGTAATGGATTTTTTGAATCTAAGCGTATTAATTCACTTTTTGGACGTACAACTTCTAAAAGTGGATACTTTGAAAATAATTCCAAACTTGTATTTGACTCCAAAATTATTTTCCAAATTTCATTTAGCCATTTTTTATTTGGAATTTCTGTAGATTCTGGATCCCAATTTGTTATTTTTTGTTCTGGCACAAGTTCATATTCTAAAAGGTACGCAAGAGATGTGGCATTAAATTTCTTTATATTTGTTTTTTCATGAAATTTGTCTTTTTCAAACGCCACTTTTAACTTTGGATGTTCACAATATTTATCGTTAACAAAATTTGATGAATTAATGTGTGGTACTAAATTTTGTTGTTCACGAGTTGCTAAATAATATTTTTGTCTAAATTGTATATCGAATTTACCCCATTGATTATTGTACAATGGAATTAAATAAATATCATCTAAATCTTCATAATCTTCATCTTCCAAAATAAACACTAACAGTTTAATTAACTGATCGTATTTATATTTACTTGAAAGATTATTTATACCCCTAAGATTTTGCCGAACCATTCCTGCAGGAACTGGGGATAATTCAACACCTGCCGATTTTAATTCATTTAACATATCGAGAGGTAATTGTACACTTTTCACTTTACTATATTTTGCAAGAATTTCAATAATAAATTTATCATTTTCAAAGAATCCTTCTCGTAAAGAAACATAAGAACCATCTTCAGTAGTTGACCAAAATAAAGGTTTATCAGTAGGAAGTTTTCCAAGAACTTCTCGTCCAAATTCTGTAACATAACTATTATTTTTCTCTTTATTTCTTGGTAAAGGCCAAAAGTATTCTACAATTTGCTTATAAGCTATGATGTCACTTTTATTTGCAAAATTTACAATTTCTTCTAAAAGTTTAACATAAAGTTGAGGCAAGATCTTTAATAATAAGTGTCTATTCCATGCCAATTTAGATTTATCCATATCTGCTAAAGAATCATTGTTTAAAAGAACGGTAGATCTATCTGATGATAATGCCCAATTACCATTAAGATGTACAGGGAGGTAAGTCAGTTGAGGTAAAGGTAAGTAACAATATAATCGACCTTCATCTCTATTTTTTTCAAATTCGTTAGATTTGTTATGTAAAGGTAATAAAGCAGCTACACCTCCTCGTGGCAACATTCGATGACGTTCTGCAAACTTGGCTAATTCTTCAGGTTCGACAGTTTTTTGACCACCAATACACACTTGCCATAAATTTGAAATACTTTTGATACCATCATGAAATTCTACATTTAAACGGAATGAAGTAAATTTTTCATCGGTGTAACGTCTTTTAATTTGAATATCTCTAGTAATATCAGTCAAATTAACTTTCCACTTTAAAGCAACTTGATGAGGAGAAGATTTAGCAGTTATATGCATAACTTCAAAAGACTCAATATTTCGGAAAAAGAGTAATTCCGAAATAGCAGTAGACTTCAATTTTTCCAAAAAGTTTAAGATTTTAGTTGTATTAAAAATTTCGTCACAAATTTCACTTGGACGAATACGAAGAGGTAATCTGAATAAAGTTCCTTCGAATTTTTTATCAAAACTGCAACCTTCCACTCCAATGTATGGAGCCAATTGATCTTTAAATAACTGTCTAAATTTTTCATTTTTAAAGAAATTAATTTGAAGACCACGTTGTTTACCAAGAAATTTTTCATGTGGATCTAGAAATTGAATATATTTGCCACTAACAAAACTAGGAACATCAGTAAAATGAAAACATGAATTGAAACCAATTCCAAATTTTCCAATCTTTGTAGGATCAGCACGTTTTCCTCCTTCATGAATATTGAGTAGAGCATTGAAATCATGTTCATTAAACATAGCATCATTGTAAATCCAGATTGCTGGACCTTGCCAATCTTTCATTCCTTTAGATATTAAAGATTCATGTTGATTTGTTGAACGTTCATCAACAATGATACTATTTAATTTTATTTGAAAAAAAAAATACAAAATTATTATAAATGTCATTTTCACAGTATTGCAATACATGCTAGTACAGTACGTAAAACATATCATGATCTTGTTACCGAAAGGTTCGAGCGCCAGCGTCATCAGCATTTTGCAAGAACTCGCCTATTAAAAAATAATAGAAAAATAATAGAATCAATTCTTTTGTATAGAATATTTTACTGTTTAAAATATTCAAAGAAATTATTTATTAATTACGAAATACGGATTCATGAGGATAGTCCTGTAAAATAACAACAATTTAGAAAGTAGTTTTCAACAATTACAGAATTAAATAAAATTTTTTTACATACCTTGATAATGTTTTTTATCAAATTAATCAGCTTGGAATCTTGACCATACTGTTTTGCATGTTCGGATTGTAAAAAAAGATTTCTTTCGTCAGACATCTTTTAATATTCTTGATAATATATTCTTATACGTATGTGTTTAAGTTGCAGTATTAAAAGTTTTATAAAACGAGGATCAAAAAATTCTGCAAAGAAATTCGAGAATTTTTTTTAAAATCCGAAAATAACAAAAGAAATTTGTATATTTTAAGAAGTACAGTATTTTAAATCCGGAAACAATGACAAGTATTTAGATTATAAATTTGTGACGCAAATTTTTTTGTCGTTATGATAGGAAAAAAAAAAAAAATTTAAACATCACTAATAATATGCATCACTTCTACAGTTCGTAGTTAAATAGTGTTCATTTATATATGTAATTTTCATTATTTGGCACGTTTGTACGATAAATGAAGTACAAAATTAAGGTTAAACATTGATAAACTCCGATTGGTTGCCAATATTTTGACACAGTTTAAAATAAGGATAAATCGATAAGCTCATTATTTTACCGAATGGAGTATAAATTCTGGCTGCACCATTCTAGATTGTCATATGACATATATTTACATAACAATTTCCTAATTAATCTAATCCTAAATCGGATAACCCGGACAACATTCTGAATTCTAATTTCCGAGCGAACCGAAATGGTAATAACAATAATAAAAAGAAATAATGTTTATTACAGTATTATTCGACTTTTTTTTTTTGTGTTTGTTCCTTGATTGTCAAAGTTTTTTTCTTTGGGTAATTATATCATACATATTTTTACGCAGATTTTGCAGATTTGGATTTGAAATTTTTCTATAGATCATTTCCAATCCGATCATGTGAAAGTTCCTTTATTCTTTTTCCAAAATTGTATATGTAATTCAAAAAAGTATATAACTCGATTTTAAAACAATCGATTCCCATAGATTATTATCAATTAACCGCCACAAAATTGTAAGTTTACCTTTTTCAATCTCTCATTTAAATAAAATTTTATCATTTAGATGATTTTATTGTACCTTATATTTTTGATATAAATATCTTAAATTTAACGGATGATCTTTTATTATTTTCGTAGACAGTCATTATCGTTATGAATGATTCATCCCCGTTTGGTTCTTTCCATCCTGACGAGAGTTACACGACTCGTATTAAAAATATTTTAACCGAGTACCCGGATGGATCTCAGATACTTAGAGAAATTTTACAAAATTCTGATGACGCGAAAAGCACTATTCAAACTTTTATTTTGGATTATAACACTTATCCTACTGAAAAATTATGTGATCCAAGACTTGATAGATATCAAGGTCCTGCACTTTTAGCTGCCAATGATACGATTTTTCAACCCGATGATTTTAAATCTTTGTTGAATTTGGCTAATAGTGAGAAAAGAAATAAATTTGATAAAATTGGAGGTAACCGTTTTTTTTTACTATTAACGTAAATAATATTTCGAAAATCTAAATCTAATTAATTAATTTTAACTTTAGTAATGGGTATCGGTTTCAATTCAGTGTTTCATATTACTGATGTTAGTTCCATTATTTCTGGATCCTCTTATGTTCTTATTGATCCTCATGCTCGTGGTTATTGTAATCAACCACCTGGTCAAAGAGGTTTCAAGGGTGATTTTGTAGAACATGATCTTGTAAATAAGGTACTGTAAAAATTACGATATCCATTGAATTTTACGTATTTCTCTATAATACTAATTCTTTAAAAAAAATTTTTTTATAGTATCCTGATCAGTTTATGCCATTTTCAGTAGCCTTAAATAATAATTTAAATGGATTTTATAATGGAACGATATTTCGATATTCTCTCCGAACGAAGAAGGATGCAAAAGAATCAGAAATTTCCGATAAAATATATCAAATTGATCAAATAAAAGAAATGTTTGAAACTTTCTATAATGTTGATAACATTACTTGTCTCATGTTTTTGAAATATATTGAAAAGATATCATTTTATGAGATTAAAAAAGGTGAAACTATTCCTACACTTTTATATCAAATTGAAGTTACTAATGCTAAAGAGATATCCGATAAAAGAAAACTATTGGCTAATAATATAATATCTATGATAAAATCTCCAACAAATTCTGGAACTTTTGAAACTATTTACAAAATGAATTTTTGCCAAAGTACTTCTCAATGTAATTTAAAAAGTGAATGGCTGATTATCAACTATATCGCTGACGTTAATGATAAAAATTATGTTAAATTTAAGAAATATATTCGAGATTGCAAATTTGTACCAAATGTTGGATTGGCTGCAAGAATTGATGATGTGTCAAAGAATAAAGGAAGGCTTTATTGCTTTTTACCTTTACCTGGATATAAGGATGACTTTTCTGTTTCTGTCAATGGTTGTTTCGCTGTCAGTAAAAATAGGAGGAACCTGGAAAATTCAATGGACGAAGACCTGGTAATTTTTGTTAGAACTACGTATTGCTATTAATTAATAATTCATAACAATAATATTAATTTTTTGCTTATAGGCTTCAGGTGATCTATTGCGTCTTAAAAGTTCATGGAATAAGTATTTGTTTGAAAAGGTTATCCCGATAGCATGGAAAAAACTTTTATCACATGTAAAAGATTATGTCTCATTTGAACAAATTTACACACTCTGGCCAATACTTGCGGATGGATCCTTTCGAGAATTAAATGAAAAAGATTGTCTTTGGTTTAATCTTTTACAGAATGTTATCAATCAGCTTGATCCTAATCTTGGCACTTTTCGTGGTCCATCTAAATATTTATCAATTAATGATGGGCATTTGAACGATAAGAAATTTGGAAAATCTTCAGCTTTGTCAGAAATATTGACCAAATTGGATTTTCCAATTTTTGTAAATATACCGGAACCAATAGTCGACAAATTGGAACAAGACACTTCAAAACATAAAAGACTTTTGAATTATGTTACTCCAGAAAAAATCTGTAAATACATTCTTGCCAACTTGAGCAGCTTAAATAATCTTGGCCGTCAAGAAAAATTAATTTTATTGGAATATGTTCTCAAAGTTAATGATGTCTCTAAACTTTACGGTCTTCCTCTGCTCCCACTTGAAAATCAAACATTTACAACTTTTGAATCTCAATATCGGAATAAATTCCACATTGCTAGTAAAGATGAACATATTCTTATTAGCAAAGATTATCTAGGAGTAATCGTTGATACCACAATCGGAAAAGAACTTTTATCAATATTACAAAATTATGCAATAAATAAAAAGAATATCAATGTACAAATTCTCTCAGATACTGACTTTGCAGAATTTCTTAAAAAATCTTTACAAAAGTACAAGATATATTCCGAGAATTCTCAAGAAATGCAAATAGGAACAAATCAAATGCAATGGTTATATAAAATTTGGGATCATTTAAAACTGACTAATAGGAGTTTACAAAATTTTTCTGATATTCATATTTTACCAATCGAAAATAATAATAATAATGATGTTATTACTTTGAGGAAATTAAGTGAAACGCCAAAATGCTTATGTCGTCTGTCTCGTATTTCAACTTTGCTACTTCAAAAATTAGTTACTCCATTAAAATTATTGGGCTCAACTTTCGTAGATGTTAATTTTGAAAAACAAGTCGTTTCGAAATATGAAGGGTAAGCATATTATCATATAGTGTTATCATAGCGTTATAATATTGTTAAACTAAATATATATTGTATGTATATTTCAGACTTAGAAACTATGTAGTTGAGATTGATAATATTACGGCAGTCTTTTCATCGCTCAGAGAAAATCCTTCTTTCCCTTTAAACATTACTCAGCCTGCTCTTTCAAATTATCAAAAAGAAGATTTAGTCTCCTATATTAGTGCTTATTTGCGGCGTGAATCATCTTTTGATCAAAAAGTTGTAGATGTAATCAATCAGCTCCCAATATTTAACGAAGTAAACAAGAATGATGCAATAAGTATTAATTCATTAAATGCATCGGGAAGGAAATATTACCTACTTCCTAAAGAAGATGAATTAACATGTGGACTCGTTATTTCACCTTGTGCATTCTTGGATGCTCATACTTCTGATGACAATTGTTTTATTCTTGAAAACGTGATCAAAGTTAAACGATTAGATCAAAAAGAATATTGGAAAGATCATGTTATTTCTTATCTAGGTTTTCAATCACCTAATATTATGGATCAAGTGATTGTAAAGCTCTTTGAAAAATGGACAATTATTAAACCTTTTCATAGTCAACTTTCTAAAATAGCATTCGTTAAAACTTCTTCAAGTTTGAAAAAACCAATCGAGATTTTCGATCCAGATAAAATTGCAATTAGAGAATTGTTCTTTTCAGATGAACCATTCTTTCCGGTTAAAAAATATCCAACAAATGATTATCTTTTTAAATTAAGTGAATTGGGAATGAAAAAAATGATGACTATCGAGGATGTTATCAATCGAATAGAAGAATATAAATCAAGAATGAGCCATGACCAAATTTATGAAGCACATTCCAAATCTCTTTTGCTATTAAATTATATTGATGATTATTATTCTACATTTAAAGATAATATAACATTTCAAAAAAAGATTCTATCAGAAAAATGGATTCCAACATTTAACTCGGACAACCAACTTATGTTTTCAAAACATTCAGATTGTCGTGATCGAGTGCACGCAGTCCTGGTTTCTTATACATTGCCAATAGTTAACGATAGAATAGTGAATGATGACTTGCGCAAAGTTCTTGGATGGGACAAGATTCCGCCAACAGAGATTGTAATAAATCAATTATTACGCTCATTAGAAATATTTAAAACAACAAGAAACTATAATATAAATGATTATAAAATCAGAGATCAAATTAGTTCAATTTACAAACATTTTAATGACATAATCAATCAGCCGAATGGATCAACTCATTTAGACCTTTTAAAACAAGAATTATTAGGAAGGAAATGGATTTTAAATGATGATAAACTTTATTCAACAGATAAAGTTGTATTCTCACTTCCTAGTTTTATTCCTAGTGGTTATTGGGTTCAACTTTCCCATCAAAATAAAAGACATTCATTACTTTTTGAAAAACTTGGAGTTAAAAAAGCACTTAATAATGATGATTATTTTCGAATTCTTTATAATGCAGATTTTTCTGATCCATTACAAAAAATTAGTGTAATATCAATAATTGATAAATTATCAAAAACCGAAAAAGATTTAACCGGATTATTAATTCCGAATATGGAATGTAAAATGGTAGATTATAAAAATATTTTATTTGATGATATGGGTTCAAGAGTTAGTGATTCAATGAAAGATTTTAGTAGTTTAGCTCATACAGAAATTTCAAAAGATTTGGCAAATAGATTAAATCTTAGAAATTTTAGTGAAACTTTTTTGGAAGATACTATGTTTGATTTTGGACAACATGAAGAATTAACTACACGGTTGAAAAATATTCTTAGGGTATGTACTAATTTATTATAATTTTTTTTTTTTTAATTACGTATAAATTAATTTGACACAATTTTATATTAGGATTATAATCGTAAGGAGATAGTTTTTAGAGAATTTCTTCAAAATGCAGATGATGCAGGAGCAAGTCGATTTTGTGTTATTCTTGATGAAAGTCAATACTCAACTAAATGTTTATTAAAGCAAGATACTATGGAAAGTTGGCAAGGACCTGCAATATGGATATACAATGATGGACAATTTGCTGAAGAAGATTTTAAGTCACTTTGTAATCTTGGAAAAAGTAGTAAATGGTTACAATACGATAAAATTGGAAAATTTGGACTTGGATTTAATTCATGTTATCATTTTACCGATTTACCACAATTAATATCAGGCACGGATGTAGTATTTTTTGATCCTCAAAAATCAATTCTTCCTAATAATAGTTCTGGTGCAAGATTTAGTTTTAAGAATTATAATGAAGATCATATTTTTAATAAATTTAAAGATCAATTCGAACCTTTTTTAAAAGTTAAAGGATGTGGATTTGAAGTCGATTATAATAGAGAATTCAAGGGAACTCTTTTTAGGTTACCGCTTAGAAAAAGCAAAAGTTTAATTTCAGATGAAATTGATGATATTGATAAAGTTAAAGAATCATTAAACATTATAAAGAACGATGCAATGTCTGAATTAATTTTTTTACGTAATGTAAAGTGTTTTGAAGTATTTAGAAAGACTAGCAAAAAGAATGATATATTAGTACCTTTATGGAAAGTTGAAATCACAAGAAACGCCGAAAATCGAAAGCTATATGGAAAAGAATTACAAGTATTTCAACTTGATGTTCAGCTTGATCTATATGTTGAAAAACGAGTATTATCTATGTGTAATGTTTTAGCAGAAAAGAGAGAAAAAAAGAAAGAAGAAAAATCATGGCTTATATGTTCTGGAGAAAATAATATTAATCTGAATACTTGGGGTGGAATATCTGTAGCTATTCCTGAAACGCCATCAAATCCGTTATTGGAAAAAGAAATAACACAGAATGGAAATTTTCATGCGCACCTTTTACTTTCTATTCTTTCAGGACTTTCTGTAAACTTACATGCGAGTGGTTGGGCTCTTTCATCTGACCGAAGAAGTCTTGTGTTTGCTAGCGATAATCAAACTTGCATTAAAAATGATGCAAAATCAACTCAAAATATGAAGATTTTGGACCAAGTTCTTCCAGAACTTCATGTAAAACTTTTTGAAGAATATATAAAAATAGAAGAATATTCTAGATCTAGATTATCGTACAATGCTAATTTTCAAGGTATTACACGATTATGGCCGATTCCAGAAAATAAAAATGCCGAAATATTGAAATATGGGTTGAAGGTGTTAGAACTTGCAATTGAAAAAGGGTGTAAAATATTTTGGTCAACATTTAAAGACGGCACATATGTCAGTTTCAAAGATTGTGTCTTTGTAACTAAAGAAACACCACAAGCTGTTGTTCACTTTCTTAACGAACAAGAATATCCTGCAGTTTTAATGGAAACTAAACGTTTAGAAGAATTAGAAACATTAAAGGCTCGAAAAGCTAGTCCAGAACTTATACGAAAATTTTTGAAAAATAATGAAAGTGTCTTACATATGCAAGAAGAACATCTTTTCGATTTATTTCGTTATATTCTTGAAGATAAAAAATATGATGATCTTGAAGATATTCACTTGGTTCCATTATTTAATCATAAATTCGGAAATTTTAATCGTGGTAAAACATACTACATTAGTACAAAAGAACAATATAAATTATTTCCTAATGCTGGACCGCAATATTTTATTCCTATTGAATTACTTAAATCACGAAAATTAATGCCAATATTTTCTGATGATGATTTTCGTAAAGCAACTGATATTAAAGATTTTGGAGAACCAACAATTAATCATCTATTATATCAAGAATTACATATTGAATCGGAACGAGATTGGAATCCACATGATACAACTACAATTCCAAATCAACTATGGCTTGATGAAATATGGAAATATATAGCTGATAAGTCTTTGGAACCATATAACTCATTCCCTTTATTAGAAGTTTATGATCCAACTAATCCAACTAAACATCAACTTGTAAGCATAAAAAATGCAACATCCAGACCTTTAGTAACATACAGTGATCATTCATCACCTTCAGGAATCATTCAAACGTTGGCAAACATTGGAATACGATTTACTAAACGTAATTATTGGTTCCGTAAAAATATTCCTATTTGTATGTTATCACCATATACTGTTTTAAATGCTATAAAACAATACAAATGTGTTGAAAATAATCGGTTCAACAATACAAATGATAGGGAAATTTTATGTCAATATTTTTGTAGAAATATACGTAGAGCACCACAAGAAAATTATATGTATTCATCAATGTCGAATCTTCCTATATGGCCAACTCATATTAAAGGTCCTGATGGAAATCCAATCTGTAAATCTATTCTAGACGCTGACGCATACTTGGTACCAAAACCTACAAACGCATTAAAACCATTTACATTTTATCCACCTAAAAATAAAAATACTTATTACTTTGATACGACAAGTGAGGCAGATATGAGAGACTTATTGGAATATGTAGGAGCTAAATTACAAGATAAATTAAGATATATTAAGGATATTATTGTTCCTAATATGATATCTATTCCTCAAAATCTACAAGAATCCTATATAAAACTTTTAATCGAAATATTTACCAATACTACTAGCATTGATGCGGTAAAGGATTATCTAAAAGATTTAAAAGTTATTCCAAATCAATCTTTTAATCTTTTCTGTGCAAGAGATTTATTCGATCAAAAGCATCAATTATTTAAATTCGTTTATAAAGAATCTGATCGATTTCTTCATAATAGTCTTCAAGATAATTCATATTCTATTAAAATACTTGAAGAAATAGGATTTAGAAGAACTGTTACTCCGGATATTTATATTAGATCTGCTGAAGAAATTCAATCAAGATTACAAAAAAATGAGGATGATTTGTTTAATAAAAGAGATATTATAAGTTCAGCAAAAAGAACTATTTTTTATTTTTACGATCATCAATCTGAGTTATCATTTTCTGAAGAAGAATGGAAAGAATTATCTAAAATTAAATTCGTTCCAACTTCAAAAATTAAATGTGGTCCAAATGAATTATTAAATGATTTATATAATCATTATAGTAAAAGTGATTCTGATGATTTAGAAAGTTTTGAAAATTTATGTCATCCGAAATATATGAATCTTGCATGGACTCAATTATCTTTCTTTGAAGATGAACCTCCTGAAAATGTTTTAAAAAATTATGAAAATCTTGGTTTACCAACTATTCTAACAATAATCAATCATTTAAAAGCAATTCAATCAACAATATCAAAATCCGATGATTGGAAAGAATTGGGTGATATTGGAAGTCGCTTAATATTTGAAGAATTGGAGAAAATTTATAAAAAACTCGAAAACGATTGTGAAGAAATAAGGGCATGTTTCCCTAAGGGACTTAAAAGACTTAAAATATTTTTAAATGGTACAGATCCATTCAATTCGAATGATTGGGTGACAGCTCCCCAACTTGATTTAAAGATTGATAAAGATTTTAGTCCAAGACGAAGAGCTGTTGTCGAACATCTTTTAAAATATCCAAAACTTTTGGAATTAGCTGGTGTGAATTCTCCCGATATTCCTATTTGGACAAAACCTGAACCTAAAGAAGAAAACAACACTAATCGACTATCCAAGTCTATGATAAGACTATTAAATGCAGGAAATGAAACACCTTTTAATAATGTTTTATTTAATATTAAAGGACAAGAAATTTATGCAAATTCTTCTCTATTAACTTGTGCTGCACCATATTTTGAAGAAATATTTATTGAAACTTCATCAAATTTTAATCAAACTTATGATGACATTGAACCTGATTCATTTCGCGTATTATTAAAGTGGTTATATGGAGAATCATTATCTGAAGCTATGCAAAATTATGAAAAAGAAGAAAATGGTGATATATTCTTTCAAATTTGTAAAGATTTATTATTAGCATCAAGAAAATTTGAGATTAGTTCAATTAGAGAATTGATTGAATATAAATTAGTTATGTATATCAATGATGATTTAGTTGATGATAATTTAGAAAAAATTAAAGAGTTGGCCGATGAATGTGAATTAGAAGATCTATTGAAATATTGTGAAAGTGTGGAAGAAGTAATGAAAGATGAAGATGATGAATCAGATCAAGAAGTTTATTCAAATTTAGGTGAAAATAGTAATATTAGAGGAACTAAAGATGGCAATTCAAAGACAAATATGCCAAGACCCTCCATCATAAATAGTTTAAAATTCAGATTTTTCAAAAGCCGACTTTTTAAAACCAAATTCGAAACATAATATGAATTATAGTTTTTTTTGAATTATAGTGTAGTTTAATAAATTATTAATAATGCATTGTGTATAAATTTACTGTATTAACGCTTATATAATTCAATAAAATTTACTGTATAGTACAATATTTAGCATATGGAAGAGATGTACAATAAAATATTCGACGATTATGACGTGTAGTAAAGTTGATCTTTATTTACAATATTTCGGTTTTTATTATGCTTTGCACGAAGATGCAATGTGTGAATGAAGATTCAACGGATTTTAATTTTACCGATTTAAATAAATATCTATAAATCATAGAATCAATCCTTTTGCAATAGTTGACTTTGTTTCGGGTAGAATTTAATCGCTAGACTAGACATTATTGTTGGATTCTGCTTAATGAAACAAAACCATTTGTCTGAAGTAGTATATTGATATAGATCTGCTTTGTAATTGTGTTATAAAATATATAGCAGGTTTTATACGAATCTTTCTGGTAGTTAAAATTTTGATAAAGCTTAGTCATAATTTATAAAAATATATTATTTGCATTAAATTTTTTTAGGATATGTTAGTTCATTTAGAGTCAACTTCAACATTGCTTAAAAGGAATCCATTGCTAATGAATTTACAATCCAAATCCAAAGAACTCAATTGTTGGAAAATTTCGTACATTGAAGGACGTTTATTGCGTTCATAATCCCAACATTTTGAATAAAGATCAATGTATTGTTTAGGCGTTCCTGTGATTGGTTCTTCACGTGAGCCTTGAATAATTCTAATCAGAAGATCAAATTGTACGTCCATTACTGGAAATCTCCCACATTAGCACACCAATACTGTATACGTCAGACTTCTCATCACACCGATAATTCTGTGGATCTTCAAGCTTATGAGGATCAATAAAAGGAATTACTCTATAGCTACTTTATTAGGATCGTTTGAAAATCCAGAATCCGAAATTTTAATATTTCCATCATGGATAAGAATATTCAAAGCGTGCTAAATTATACATAATATGCTTGTAAATAACTTGATAATTTACAACAATTAAATAAATTAAATTAAATAATTTACCAAATTTCGATGTGTGATAGATATGCTATGAAGATAAGATATCCCTTCAGCTATTTGGCTCACTAATCGGATTTTTCCTGGCCATTCTAATCCATTATCTTGTAGATATTTTCGTAATGTTCCATTATTAGCATACTCCATTACAAGATAATGTATATTCTTTCTCTTAGCTTATGATAAATGTTTTAAAATCAAACAAGGTTTAGGAATTTGCTAAAAACTCACAATGATATATAATGAATAAATAGTTTACCGATACTAATCCCATGAAATTTAATAATTCGCTCATGATTAGATCTACTGATATGTTTCAGCTAAAAATAACAATATCTTAGAAAGCCGATAAATAATAAACAAAAAGATATTAAATAAAGTACCTCATTAATAAATCTCTTTTGAGCCTTTTCATCCATTTCTGAGTCTATTTCTTTAATAGCCACTTAATCTACCGGTAGCTTAGGAGTACTTGTTTTATACATGTATCTGTGCTCTAATTTATCCTTGGCCATAAAACTATCATAAGGAATTTCATTCAAACTGTACACTTTAAGCCAGTTCTCGTAACTAAGTAGTTTAACACATATGCGAAAGGACAAATAATTAATGTTTAATGAGAATTCTATTGACAATAAAATGCGTGAATAAATAAACTATATTTACTCCCTGGTAATTTAACACATGAATGAAAAATAGAGAAGTAATATTTAATAAAAAATTTGATATTGATAAATGTGGCATTAATATGAATGGATTTTCTATTTATATACATTATCTACTTACCGACTGGAAATTGATGTCATTCAAAATAAAAAATATTTAATAGAGATTCCATTGACGTATATTGTGCACATTATAATAATATAAGATTTATACTAACACTCTAGTAATTTGAAGAGTAGAGAATGATGTTAATAAATTCTATTGATGATAAGATATGTGCATTACTTTATAAATAATCTGTATACTTACTTTTCATTAGATTCTTTAATTTCTGCAAGTCTATTGTTTAATTATATTTATATCTTATTAGTTAGGCCTTAATTTTAATTTCCGATATATTAACATAAATAACACAAATATTCTTATACTTTTGCATGTCTATTGTTTAATTATATTTATATCTTATTAGTTAGGCCTTAATTTTAATTTTCCGATACTATTAACAAAATATTACCTTTTTTTTCATGTCTTCTGTTTAATTATATTTATATCTTATTAGTTAAGCCTTACTTTCCGATACTATTAACACAAATAACACAAAAAATATCTTACTTTGCTTCGATAGCTTTTTGTTTTTCTGGATGACTATTGTTTAATTATATTTATATCTTATTAGTTACTTTTATTATATATTGTGTAATATATTAATAATATTATTATTATAATTACTATTTTCGAGTCATCTCTTCTATTACTTTTATTTGTTTTTACTTGGTTTCTTTTCAAGTTTCAAGTGGAAAAATATATCAGTATCTAAAATATATCAATCAATTTATAAATTAATTTTTAGTGTAATTTACCCCCAAAAGTTATAAATCTGGAATTTTATCAGTCAGATATTGATATAAAAGAATAATTTTCATGCATCTGAAAATGTGCATGGCCCAGGGTGTTACAACTTATGTGACAATAATAAATATTTATTTGTTGTTATTAGAGTGTTCAGAATTATGATCTAGTAACTGCCAAATTATGTATGTGGTAAATTGTAAATTATGTGAATTATGCAGGTCTTTAACAGCATATAAGAAAATTTTTATTATTTATTTGAATTAGATTTGATTTAGTTTAAAAATTCTATAATTTAAATCTAATTCATATTGCATTAATTAAAATATAACATATTTAGCATTTCAATAAATTCAGGAGAAAGTAAATGCTATTTGTCATCTAAAATATTTTTGTATACAAAAAAACTATGTTCTACATCAACACCAAAGATTAGAAGCCAAATATACTTTAAGGCTAACTTGCTTAAACAAGGTAAAAACAGATTTTTCCTAACTAATATTTTTCAATATCAAAATCCAATTCAAAAATTTTTTTCTGCCACAATAGATTCCCCACTCTTGGATTAACTAGTTACTTGGCTTATTCAATTCTTGAATTATTAAGTATGAATGAAGTTTTTTTTTGTAGTTTATTGATTAAGCCATCATGGATCAAAGCATTGAACTTTAAAAAAAAGTTCAAGTGCAACAGGTTTGTTACGAATCTTGAATAATTCTAAATTATTAATAATTCCAATAAATTATATAATTAAATATAGGGTTTAAGATTTTATGCACCTGCATGGTCATGCATGCACTCCATGATTAACCAATCATATAACAACAAAGACAAGCCCAACCTGCCAACCCATCAGCATCCTACCTACCAAATCACTAACCAATCAAATCACAAAATTGCAAAAATGTAAGTTTTTATTACTAATACAACCAATACAATTTAACTCAATATAACAGGTAATAAACAATTTTTTATTTAAAAACTTATTTTTTTAAAAAAAAACCTAACCCTAAACTAACTCCTTATACCAATGACACAGTAAATCACACCAAACATGATGATGCTACACAATAAAATTGACACTTGAATTTTCATTCTGTCACCATTCTAATACTCTAAAACTCACAAAAAAATATTAGCAAAATGAAAAAAAAGCTAAAGAAAAAAAAAACTAGTACTTATCTTTAGTACTAGTTCTGGTTTCTGAATCTCCATTCCAGCATCTTAGTGCAACATAAATTTATAAAAAAAACTGAAAAAAAGAACCAGAGAAAAAAAAAACAATTAAAAGAACTGGTAATATTTTTCAGTACCAGTTCTGGTTTTCAAATATCCATTCAGTCATCATTCCAGTTAGAGTTTGGACCTGTTAGCCGCATATCCAGATATCCGTATAGTTAATTGCATAACCGGATGCTATAAATATCTCACAGATAAGAACCCTTATCCGCCAATTTCCAAAAGGATAACTTAATGGATACCTGCAGATATCTATTGATACCCATAGTTAGAGATAAGATCTGGTGTTATGGTTAAATTTTTCCAAACTCATAAATATCTGCTGCTTGTGTAAACTGCTGCTTGCCTAATAAAACTTCAGGAACAATGTAGAGCATAACTCCATAAATTTCACCACCTGAAGCATTCTTCTAATCTTAGATCTGTGATATAGCAAAAGATTACCATTATGAAAATCTGCATAGATGTATCCTGTATTATTTATAAATTCTATATAACTCCAACGCAGTATCTTTAAGTATTTATAATTTTGCCTGCCATGTAAGACCACTAAATTTTTTTCTTAAATATTTATGAAGACTTCCATTATCAGCACCATCAAGTATTCTTTTGTTCTATGTTTTGGGCTATTCTATATATTACGAGCTTCTATAACTTAATTTACATTCCATAAAACTTTTAAAGTTAAAGTTTAAACAATAAATTAGTTCAATAAACAATTAGATAAATTAATTATCAAAGCAATAAAATTATTTATTATCTTACTTCTTTTATTTCCAATATCTTGAGTGCAACAGTGCTATTTAATTTATATGCTCTTATATAATTGTAATCATTAACTTTTTGTATGCCATCCAACCAGGTTGCTGAATATACTGAGCCAAATCCCCTTTCACCAATTTTTTAATATCTAAATAGAATTTATTCAATCGCATCTTTATAACTCCAGGCTCCAAGTTGAATTTTTTTCATATAATTATCAATATCTTTATATCTACTTGTCCACTTTGTTATTATGTCAGGGTCGCATGATAGAATACTTTATAAGTGTTATCTTTATTACAATGTGCATATTTTCATATTTAGATCTCTATATAGTATATAAATAATGCATCAGCAGTTATAAAGTTTATACCGAATATAAATAATTTTATACTCACTGACTAAATTAATGCAAATAAAATGATATAATATTCTAGGTTATCCGGTTTATCTGGATATCTGTATGATTATACAGATATCTGAAGAGTTATCCGGTTATCTATAGGATTTATCCAGATATCTGCAGCTAAAAAAAACAGCAGTTATTCAGATATAGCTTTTATAAAATGGGTACATCAAAATGGATAACCAGATATCCGGGTTCAAACTCTAATTCCAGTACTTTAGGGCAGCTCAAACCTACAAGAAAGAAACGTTAGCAGAACTAAAAAAAGAAACAGGGGTAAAAAAGACAATCAAAAAACTAGTAATATCTTTCAGTACTAGTTTTAGTTTTTGAATATCTATTTCAGTCATTATTCTAGTACCTCTGCAAAACACGAACCTATGAGAAAGAAATGTTAATAGAACAAAAAAAAACTAGAAAAAAGTTCTAGTTTCCAAATCTTCATTCCTATCACCATTCTAGTACTCTAACAAACATGAATCTGCAAGTAAGAAAATGTTAGTAGAATGAAAAAAAACAAAAAAAAAACAAACAAAAAAACTGATATCTATCTTTCAGTACTAGTTCCAGTTTTGAATCTCTATTCAAGTACCTTGGTGCAGCACAAACCTATGAGAAAAAAAATAATAGTAATCAAAAAAACTTGTCGATTTCCAAATTTAGCACTAGCAAAAGATATACCTACAAGAATATAATGTAAAAGAGACAAACAAAACTGGTACTTATTTTTCATACCAGTTCTAGTTTCCAAATTTTTATTTCTATCATCATTCTGGCACCCCAGCAAAACATGAACTTACAAGAAAGAAAACGTTATTAAACCAAAAAAATAACTACAGTCAGACCTCCCTATAGTCACACCCCATATAGTCACACCTCTATTTAAGCACCCAATATTGTGCAATGGACTTAAAATATAGTAAAAAACCTCATTACAGTTACAAATCATTTATAATCACTATTACCATAAACATTTGATTTTTTAACAATTTTATTAATAATTAACCCTCATTATAGTCACCAATTTTTAACTCAATTCGGATAATAAAATCTGATTGGCTAATATTCATATCCATATATATTTAAAACATCCTAAAGGTTTGATACCAAATAACTTTTGATCTAATAACCTGATTTGAATCAAACAACCACCAAAATATTCATCTCAATAAGACGATTCTAATGAGCCCAAAATTGTTAAAATCTAATTACAAGTTCCAAATATCATTAAGGATTTGTATTATTTTATATGCTTAACAATTAATTAAATTTAAATATTTGAGTGAAAAATCCTTAGTAATCTTGGGTTTTGTGATTAGAGTAGGGCTCATTAGAATTGTCTCATTAAGACAATCACTCTGGTATCTATTTTATCCAAATTGGGCTACTAAATCAAAGGTTATTTATTATTAAATTTTTTAAATTTTTTAATAGTATTTCAATATATTACAACTACATATTATATTAAGCCTATAAATATGTAACTATAAAAGGTATTTTATTTATAGTCACACCTCTATACAAGCACTACAATAGGGTGTGACCAACTTGGTAACTATAGGGAGGTCTGACTGTAAAAATAAAAAGCCAAACAAAAAAGCTAGTATCTAAGAAAAAAAAAACAAAAATAACAAAAGAACTAGCACCTATCTTTCAGTACTAGTTTCAGTTTTCAAATTTATTTCTCATTGCCTCCAGTACTTTAGTGAATATAAAGCCAAGGAAAGAAATATTAAAGAATGAAAAAAAAAACAATTGAACTGGTATTTATTTTTTGTACCAGTTCCAGTTTCTGAATTCTCATCATTCTAGCAGCCTAGTAAAACAAAGTCTACAAAAAAAGATATAGTAAAACAAAAAAAGAACCAAGAAAAAAAGACAAAGAACTGGTATCTATCTTTCTGTACCAGTTCTGGTTTCTGAATTGTTACTATTCCAGTTACCCAATGAAACACAAACCTAGAGAAAAACAGTAGTAGAACAAAAAAAAAACAAAGAAAAAAAAAATAATAATTAGAACTGGTACTTATCTTTTACACAGTTCCTGTTTTCAGATTTCCATTTGGCACCATTTTAATATACTAGTGAAACATGAAAAAAGAAATTAGAATAGAAAAAAAAATATTAGTTATTACTATATTACAAGTAACAAAAACATGTACTTATACATCTAGGGTGGTAAGTTGCCAAGGGTGCACAACAATGCAGGTATGTAAAAAACATTTTTCCTTAAATATATATACTGTAATTAATTAAAGTTAATAATAAATATATTGATTTGTTATTAAATACTTATAGTTGTGCATTGAAAGTAATAAACATAATGACTATTTTTATAAAAAAAATATACACACTATCCTGAAATAATCAATTTAAATCTTTAAGAGCTTTACTCACTTTATCACCTGCTAAAGTAGTTTCATTAATAATAAAAGAGAAAAAAATATCAGTATAGTTGATTCTTTCAGAATCAGTATGCATAGTAGACAGGTTTTGTATCAGATTTAAGAGGTTATCAGATTTGAAAAAATAGCAAACTATTAGATTTATATAACAGGAATAGATTTGGTAGATTAATTTTTTATCAGATTTGAAAGGTTATCAGCTTTGACAGAATCAGTTTTGAGAGGGTCAACTATATAAGGTTCTAGCCAGATAATAAACTTGAACCATGAATTCCACCTAGTTTTTATAAAAAGAGGTAAAAAAGTAATATTAGTAATGTTTTTTAAATTAGAAGAATTATCATTATCATCAAATAATAGTAAAGTTGAACTTGATACAGTATTTAAAATTAAATGATTAAGCTATCTTCTTTTATGCAATGAAGAATAAGTAAAAATTTTTTTAAATTAGTAACTATACTATCTAATCCTTTAGATTTTCAAAATTAACTCATGTTTTCCTAATCAAATTATAAATATGTGCTAGACACCTATTATGCTTCAAATAAGGAAATAATGAGAAAAGAATACTATATGCTTTTTTCATATATGCAGCATTGTCAGAAATAAAAAGTATAACTTTTTCAAACAGAATATTATATGATTGTAAAATGCTAATAGTTAGTTGTGCAATTATAGAACCATCTACTTGATTTAAATAACTGGTTTTAACAAGCTTGGTTTCTTTTTCAAAGCTAAATAGAACATTAACAGTACTTTGTCCAAGTATAGATGTTTTATTAATCATATTAGAAATATACTGATCTTCAAATTTGTTTTGTAAACCTCTTAAGCAAAGGCTAATGGAAGATATTTTTCATGCAATTGATAAGAACCAACAATACTACCAGCTATTAAATTTAATTTATTTGATAACTATTATTTTTCATTATATGTTAAATAATAAAATACATATTTTAAAAAAATAAATACTCGCCAAATAATTTTGGTTTAAATTTTAATTATAGCTATTTTCATAATTCCTGGAACACTTGAAGAGCCATAATTTCTCCCACCAGTTGTGATTGGTCGCATGAAATACCATCTTTAATTGGGTAAACTAGATCATACCACCACAGTTGCAAAATTAAAAACATTGTTAGTTTTTATTTAAAAAAAAATTCAAATTAATATTAAGCAAAAGTTTATGCACTTTCAACATTCTTGTAGTAAAAAAAAAAAAAATTGAAAAAAAATCAAAATAATCTAAACAATTTAAACATTAATGAAAATAAGTACTTCTGACTCAATCAAGAAAATTTTATAAAGTCTTTTGTTTGGTACTTTATTCTTAAAATAATAAAATTTGCTAAGACCTAGCTTGTAAATTTTTAAAAATACCAAATTGTTTCAAAATTCTTTAATTATATTCTGGCTGCAATTTTACTTGTTTAAAAAATAATTAACACAAACATTTGAAATATTTTAAATTCATTTTATTAATACTGTTACAATACTACAAATAAATAGAATGCTACTGCAAATTGCTAATAAATAGATTTTTTTTTATACTAATACAATAATGTACTCAAGTTTTAAAAAGCCATTTTCCCGAAAGAAAAAAATAATTAGTCAGTATTAGTAATCTTGACAATATTTAAATAAGTGCTAGTTTGCTAATTAGTAATGCTAAAAATAGATGTTATTGAAACATCTGATATTAAATATGAAAACGATAATTCAGAATTGACAAATGACACTGGTATTTCCCAAACTGAAGAAGCAACAGAGAAAATTTCTACCAACTGTAAAGAAATTCAACAGAATACTATAGCAAAATCGAAAAATAACTCAACAAATAATGAAACAATTCGTGGTTATAAATTTTTCTTTGAAAAATTTAGCCAAATTGCAACCAAAATTATTGAAATTCTATTCAAAACCTCTCTGTCGAACTTTTCCAATTTTCTTTATTTGAAAAATTACAACACCACCTAGTAACAATCGATCAACATAATGGATTGCTTCAATTAGCAATAGCTAAAATCACTCACTGCTAAGTTGCTAAATAGTTAGTAAAATTTTCATACACTTACAAAACACTATAAAATAAAACAAAGCAAAACAAAAATAAAATTAATACTTATTTTATTTTCAGATTTTCATATAGCAGTATAATTTAAAAAAGTGGATATAATAAAAATTTTTTGGCAAAAATTTATTTAAACATTCATACAAAATTATTACTAAAAACTTGAAGCGCTAAAACCCAAAAGAGCAAAATGTCGAAAATAATTATTTTTTTATAAGAAAAAATTTTTTAATCAATATAATTATTGCAAAAAGAAATAATTTATTCTTTAATTGTGACGCATTAGATGGTTACATAAAATTTTAGCCACCCCGATCAATGATGTAATTGGTTTTGTCCAATGGAAAATGATATTTGTATTCATCCAATGAGAAGTGGTGGGGAAATTAGTAAATCCGAACACCTGATAAAAATTGGCTGAATGATTTTTCAGCCGATTCAATTAAGTTTGTGATTTATGCATAATAGATTCATTAAAAATTCATATATATATTGTACATTGCTCTTAAATAACCATTAATTCAAAATTAACGTACCTGAGTTTAAAACTTAAACTGATTAAGTATAACTTACATAGTTTTAAAAATTATATGATTAAAATGTACATATGTCAATTAAACTCAAGTTTAATATATGAATTTAATAAATTAGATTGATTATAAAAAAAAAAATTCTTTATCTTCATAATATGGCTTCAAATTCTTCACTTTTTTTCATTTCTTTCATTTCAAAGCTTTCAAAAAATCATTGATGACTACATGAATAATAGAAAAAAACGAAAGACATATAATGAATTGTTCTACAGTGCCCGACAAAAGTTTCCTCCACCTATATCTCCTCATGGAGAGGTGCTACAGTCTTGAAACTTTCAGAAAAGTTATTACATACATATTTTAGATCGTGTATGTGTTTTGAAGATTTTATAATCACAAGAAAAAATTTGGATGAGAGCTAAATTTTGGATGTTTTTTATCCCTAAAAAATTAAAAAATTAGATTAATTCAAATATATTGTTAAGGCTTAAAGCTAAAACTTCTAAAAATTAATACATTAAAATTCAATTATTTCTGTAATAGTGGCAAAAAATTTGACTCAATTTGATGAGATAGTTATTGAGAAATTAATTTTTAAAATTTTGGGGTTTATTTTTGATCTTAACTCTTTTTGTATTGCAAACATTTTTTACTAATATCTTGTGTTTCAATGGTTCAAATTTGATGATTTTGATATCATTAGAATTGTCTCGTCGAGACAATTTGAATAATACCAAAATCATTAAATTTGGATTACTAAATATCGAAATAGTTTCGATTGAAGAATAAAAATAAAATTTTAAAAATTAATTTCTCGACAATTATCTCATCAAATCGAGCCAAATTTTTTATGACTACAACAGAAATCAATGAATTTTAATATACTAATTTTTTAAAATTTTAACTTTAAGTTTTAACGATATATTAATTTTTATTTAATTTCAATAAATTTTTTTATTTTTTAAAAAAAAAGCACCCCAACTTTAGCTCTCATGCAAACTTTTTTCTAGTGATAAAAAATCTTCAAAAAATGCACACGATCTAAACTAAGTGCGTACTAATTTTTGTAAAAGTTTCAAGGTCGTAGCACTTCTCTACGAGGAGATATAGGTGCGGGGAAACTTTTGTCAGGCACTGTAAGTATGATCATTGCCTGACTATTTTATGAAGCCCGTCAAGTAAACATGAAAATCCAAACTTTAAATATTGGGTTTTTAATAGCTTTAAATTAATTAATGTTGGAATTATCGACGAACTGAATGTTAAATCTGATAAACATAATCGTCGTACACAAGTTTGCCCGATTGAAGATTTTTATACTGTTATTTGAGACATAGAACATGGCGGGCAAGATAAAACTTAATATGTTCATATATTTGGTAAAATTACTTTTAATTTATTAATAT
>CAJVPY010000009.1:0-49991 GCA_910591965.1 Dentiscutata erythropus | reverse complement strand
TATTAAAAAATTTAAATATTAAAAAAATTAGTAAAAATCTTCGCAGGCAAATTTGCCTGTGTTACAATTTAAGGGATAGTATTTTATATCAATAACAACTTAATTAAATTTAATAAAATTTTTTTAAACCAATTCAAAAAAACTTGTAAAATTTATTTTAAAAAATTTTTACTAAATTTGATTAAGTTTTTGCTAATTTATTTTTGTTTGAAGATTCAAAAAAATTTATTAAAAAAAACTTGGTATATTTCTATTAACTCACCTCTATTTGGGGGAAGTTAATAGAATTTAGACAAATTGTTTTTAGTAAGTTTTTTAAAACTTTAAATTAAAATATCTTAACAACTATTAAACTAAACTTGATGAAAATTTTTTATTTTAATTCTATAACTAAATAGAATTAAAATAAAAAAATCACCAAAATCATAACTCTTTCCGATGATCATCTGTACTAAAAAATCCAACCACATTTTTTGTAAAAAACACAATAGCATATAGTAAAAACGGAGGACACACTTGGCTATAAATCGGCAGTTGTTATTTAGAGGTAGTTCTCATATACTACCTGCTAACTTCTTCAGAGTTTATCACTTACCGCTTGCATGGTACTTGTTGTTTAGAAGTAGTTCTCATACACTACTTGCCGACAAGCCCAGAGTTTATTACTTACCGACAAGAGAGTACAGGTGCCCCACCTCTTTCCTAGAAGAAGGTTTAGGAGTTGTTGAGTTTTTACATAGATGTAACTACTTTCCTTGGGTGCAAGTAGTCTCTTCCTAGGTGTTTTTCGCTTGGCCGGTTTTTCTCCAAAATTTTTGACAAAAAGTGGCAATTTGGCTTACTCTCTCCAAAAGATCGGTATTGTTTACCTTCCAAATTCGGATATACCCAGGAATGCAACCACATGTTTTGTTTATCGATGAATACGGTACATGACATAGTCTATAGTTACGGGACCTTCACGTGACTGAGATCGGGGTTTTGGCAGAAGAGGCATCCAGAGGTGGCTAGTAGTCAGATAATAAGTTGTTAGCTTTTATAGTTGAGATATACAAATGTTGCAGTTGTTTAAAATTTTTTCTTAAACCTGACACGGGTTATAATAGTGTACTTTTCCCTTTTTCTTTCGTTTTATTTGTACTGCTTCTTGATAGAGGTAGTTCCACCCTTTATCGGCCCTCAGGCTTTTCTCTTTGATTTTCTTTTTTTATATTTCATTGTACTCCCTTTATTATTTTCTTTAAAAATTCCTCTTTATTCTATTTGTTGTTTTTAGTTATTTTTTCGTTTGTTTTTTGGTACTATCAGTGGTTTTGTATTAGATATAAGATCATCACTTTCTTTTGCTTTCGGTAAAAAAAGAGAATATGAAAAGAAAAGCTTTGACAGGCTAACAAAGTTTATCTAACTTGTATACAGGTTGGTGCGACATATCACATCTGGGCACACATGATGTAGCCGGGTGATGTCGGGCTTGCAATTTTTAATTAGTTATTATTAGAATTTAAACTTTGTTTTTGGTCTAATAGTAGTATAATTTGTATTTGAGCACCGACAAGACTGTCAAAGAATAAAAAAAATAAATAAATAAATAAAAAAATTTCTATCAAGTTTGGTTTAATAGTTGTTGAGATATTTTAATTTAAAGTCTAAAAATAGAAACAATTTGCCTAAATTCTATTGACTCCCCCCATTTCTCAAAAACATACTAAGTAAACAGGATTGAATATTCTAAGTAAAAATGTTCAGAACCTCAAAAAACCTTATAAAAATTCAAATTAAAACTTTATATTAGCTTTATATTATATTATATAAAAAAAATAATCCTTAATATCCAAACTCTAACTCTAAATTTTATTTAAAACAATTATATATAGTGCTAAAACATCATAGATATATTTTATAGTAATTTTTTTTTTTTTTTTAGAGCTTTGACAGTTTTGCCAATGTTTAAATACTAAGAACTTTATTTATTTAATTAATAACAACACAAATGCTATCTAGAACTAAACTAATTGTTCTCTTTTAGTTGCAAGCCTGATATCATCTAGCTGTGGTAAATGTGCCTAGGAGTAACTTGTCATACTAATCTGTATACAAGCTAGATAAACTTTATTAGCTCATTAAAGCTAATTTCTTCAATTCTTCTTTCTTTACCAAGAGCAAAAAAAAGTAATGATCTTATATCTAAAATACAAACCTACCAATTGATAAACAAAACAAAACATATCTGAAAAAAACAAATAAAACAAAGTGAGAATTTTTTTTAAAAAAAATAAAGAAACAAAAAAATAAAAACAAAAAAAAAGCCTAAAGGCTAACAAAAGCACTAGTTAAATAAAGCCCTATTGAGATTTATAATAAGACTATAATAATTTTCTGATATCTTTCTGATTCAAGTACCCAATAATTCTCCGATTAATAGCTCAAATCATGTTATTTACAGACAGACATCAGAAATAAATAGTCAAAATTGTTAATAGATTAATTGGAAGGCTATCAGATTAGAGATTGGAATCGGTTTAGTTGACTAATTAGTTGATTAAACATAATAGCTTACTATATATATTCTTATATAATTACTCTTCAATTTTATCAGTTATATCGCATCGTTTTGTTATCATATTTTATATTGCCTTATCAGATGCTTGATAGCTTTATCATATTCCCTTTTGTTTCATATTATATAACTTGTAGTAGGTTATCAGGAACAAGGCTAAGAACTATCGAAGAACAATTAGGCACTTATTAAAATCTATTATTAATATCGATAAATAATTACTTTTATAAAATCAATAGCTTTAATTTTTTATTTGTAATTTAAATTACACACAATTAGTTATACATTCTAATATAATATACTTGAAACTATCTGTCTTTTTATATTGACAAATCTATTATTTATTTATTTATTTTATTCATTTTCAGAACCTTCATCACTCAAATTGTGATTATCGGCCACAGGAGTCTTTTGCTGGATATTTTCTTCTCCAATAGAAGCACTCTGTATTACTCGCACTAGTTAGATCAAGAATATATAAATTTAATAATATATTTGTAAGTTTACCTTCTCCACCGTTACTCTGATTAATATTAGAAACCTTAGACTACTTATCTTTTTTAAAGATGAAGATATTCAATTGAATGTTTCTAGAGAAGTTTGATTGAATGCCAATAGGAGATTTTGATTGATTATTGTTGCCGGTAAAAGTATTAGGTTGGTTATCATTAATAATACTTTTATCTATAAAAATAGTATATATACCTGAATCTATCATATTATATCCCAAATATAACTATTATACTACATCCTGAATCTAACTATATACTATGTTATAACCAAATCTAACTATCGTGCTATGGCTGAATCCAACTACCAGGTTACGTCCTAAATGCAATACCGAATTTAACTATCACATCTATACCTAAATCTAATTATTATGTTACGTCTTGAATCTAACTATTGTGCCTAAGCCTAAATCTAAACTATATATATACTATATTATACTTATATCCCAAATCTAACTATTTGCTATAGGTTGATTTATAGTATAGATGAGCAATATATATAAAAATAACTATTTAAACTAATCTAAGCAAATTTATAAATAGTTGGGTGAGGGTTATAGTTTAAATTAAGGTTAGGTTAGGGTTAGGGTTAGAGATTTTATATACCATAATCTTATAATATTTATATATTGTCCACCTATATGGGACCCCCCATAGCAAAAGGGGGGGATGAGCCAAAAAAATTTTTTTTAAAAAAATTCAATATCTCAAAGAATCAAATTAATTAGAATAAAATTATCATAAGAACAAATTTTCAAATTTTTTGGCCCATCCCTTCTTTTTGCTGTGGGGGGTCTCATATTATATAAGATCTGCTATGATTTCTAGGAATACATTGCATTCTGGCTAGCTTCATGGGTGCAATAATTTTTTTTGTGCCATATTTTTACATTTCTTATTTAACAAATTCTCATAAACCCCTAATATGTGCCTCAAATAAGATTCAGTTCGTTCAGACTTCTCGGAAATAGATTCTAATGGCCTATAAAAAAGTTTGTACAGTTATTGTAGGCATTGTCTAAAAAAATGATCGGAACAGAGTCGATTTTCCGAAGAGTATATCAGGGCGGCCCCCCAAAGTACGGGTCGATTATCGGCCCAGACTTTGGAGGGCCACCCTAATTTACTTGATAAGCTGCAGAAGTGATTTCAATTATTGATTTGACATCAATTATCAATCTGACGGCGATCATCGACCAGAACTTTGGGGGTCGCCCAAATATACTCATTTTCCGAACAGGGTTAATGTTTGTACTGTTTTCATAACGACGTTTGTATGGGATATAAAAAATAGAAAATATTTGATTGAAAATTATTATATAAAAAACATATAAAAAACGCATTCATCCAATAAACATCCTTTAAATGTTCGAAATGGAGTCGATTTTCCAAACAAAAAAATGAATAATTTCAGAATTTTCTGAACAATTCCAAGAGATTCTTTTTTATAGAGATGGGACAGTCTTTAGAATGGTGTATCGTATAAGCACGAAATAATGCCCACCTGCATGTTAGCCTGCGCGTTATTTAGAGTATGCGTACAAACGTTTTTTTGCATAAAACTATATCCAATTGAATATTCCATTCCGACTATAAACATGTTATTGATAAACTTCCTAAAAGTTTTGTCAAGAGAGCGTGCTAGAGACTTATACCGTACAAGCACAAAATAACGCTCAGGGCCCGAATTAACGCGCATCTATATAAATAAATTAAAATAAGTAAAAAGAGTTCTGAAACTGGGGTTGGAACAGGTAACTCTATTTTTTGACTTTAATATAAGTTGCTCTTCAAGTCAAGACAATTCTAATAGTAGTAAAATTGTCTTAAAAAATCATATAAATAAAGACAAATAAATGATGCAAAAACTTTATAGTGCTATTGCGGTAAATTAGACCATTTTAATTATTTTACCACTATTAGATCTAAAGAACAACATTTGTTAATGCCAAAAATACATTTACTTAATTAATACTAAACCCAGTTTTTAATTATTATTCAAAATAATAGAAAGTGCGAATTCAACTCTTGTTGAGGTTAAATTTATCTCCGAAGATGCTGTGTATATGACTAGCTTATTTTTCTAATGGGTAGAGTCTAGACAAGCTTGTCTGGGCTCGTTAAAATTGTGCAGAAGAATTGATACAATGGTCAGCAACAAACAAAATTTTATTATTTTTCCAATTCATTATACATACTTCCCATCCAAAGATATATAAAAATAAATGCTTGACCTATGGCCCAAACCTTATTGATATTTATATATATGAAGTACAGATACAGAAAACTTCATAATGGCTAAGAATTGATACTAAGATTGTGATATCACAATGTCATATCTATAACCACCCTGAGATGATCTTACTATAAAAGTATAACTAGTTATTTCTTATTGATCACAAAAGAGATAGATGAATGTTAATTAATGAAGATAAAACTTTTTTCCTTTCATATGGCTCAGCAAGATCAAAACTAGAATCCATAAGGTTTATAGCTAGCCACCTTAGAATTTCAATTGACTGTTTTCCGGATAGCCATTTTCAAGCTCGTTCCAATATCTAGCAGGGATCACAGCTTTATAAAATGTGACATGTGTTGAAATGACATGAATGGAAAATACGGTCTGATCTTTATAATAACCCAGTTTTTCATCATAATAAGGACGTGAATTTTCACCTTCGCTTGATAGAATTTCTATAGCGAGTTGTGGTTCCCCGAATCCATTGCCTGGCCTGACAATATTCAGGTGGCTGTCCTATTAAGGAAGTTGTTTGAGTGACAAAAGAAAAACTTATCTCAGACAAACTACGACATACTAACTTCTACTGCAACCAAAACATTGTCTTGTGACTTAATTAAGAATTTAGGTTTTGCTATCACACAATGATCCCCGACAAATAATTCGCATATCGGTGTATTTCTAAATTTTAAGAATACAAACTTTAAAACGATTTAAGAGTCAATTAAAGTACAACCACAAAAGGATTACCAACGATTACTCACCTGATAATTAAAGGGAAAGTATTTAACTTAACGATACGAAGAAGGTCATTTAAAAGTGAGTAGGTAAGAGTTTCGTTTTTGCCTAACTTTTTAGAACTATCTCTCACAACTTCATTTAATTTGGTAATGAATGTCCAAACTCCAGGATCCGAAATGCATTCAAAGTTGAGAATATCGAAAGTTTTAGTACCAAGAACACCATAATTGACGTGAGAAGCAACATACTGTTCCAAGTCGGTGTCTAAGACTATTTAAATTATAAGTATTAAGTTCATTAAGAGAATTGTAAAGTAGTTCGTACCTTCAGCATCTTTAGGTATTACAAAGTTCTCGGCTAGAGCTGGTTTGATGCTCACCTTTAATGAATCTAAATGATGATAATTAAATGAGGAAGTATGCGTAGGGAGCTTGCACGCAAGCTTAACTTGTTTTGCTCTTTTCTGTGAATATTGGAAAAAGGCTCTTGGTTGGAGAGAATGTAATGCAAGGTAAGAAACCTTGCGAGCATTTTTATTTTGTACTAACAAATTCACATTACATTGTAGAACAAATTATATATACTCAACAACGCAGGGTATAGGATTATGGGATTTTCCAACATCAGTAGCCAATTAAAAATCAGGATCAGGTGTAATGTAAAGAAAATCAAAACAAATGTTTGCTTTGCAAAAAATATTAAAACTCTCTCTAATTCCAACCCTAACATAAACCCTAACATAAATATTTTCGGTAAGTCACATAACCAGAAAATTGATTCTATGCTCTGTCAATTTCATATATAAAAATCGAATACTAAATCCTGCCATGAATAAGCACCCACTTTTTGCAATTTTCATATCCAAGTTTCTCGTGATCTAGCGATCGGATCTGTATAATTTTGGTATTATTCGAATCAACTTATCAAAACGATTCAAATGACACCAAAATTACACAAATACGATTACTAGATCATGAGAAACTTGGTATGAAAATTGCAAAAGGTGGGTGCTTATTCACAGCAGGATACGGTATATGAAATTTTCATGTAACAATTACAATTATCTATTAAAAACCATTTCAGTCAAAGATTTTACTAAATATGAACAGTGTAGAGTGTTTAGAATTATGCAATGTGATAGAATATGGATGTAAATTATGTGATTTCTTATTTAGATTTTGGCAATTATGGACTTTTTGCATTAGAAGTTTTTGAAATTTTTACTTGTCAAACACTCTTTCACCAATCACAATATTAACTTTATTAGATCTTTGTTATAATAATTTTATTTACAAAAACAAGACATTGACTTATCTAAAACTTAGTTATAATAATCTTGGACTAGAAGAAAGAAAAGTGCTAGCAGATACACTTGGCAAGAATATTATATTGATTTCTCTAAAACCTTATTTAAATAAAATTGAACCAAGAGGTGAAGTAGATTCACAAATATACTTTGCATAAACATTATATTAATCTTATTAAAACTTAGTTCAAATAAAATTGAATTAGTTAATAGAAAAGTATTAGCTAATACACTTTATAAAAATACTATACTGATTTTCTTTGAATATTTATAATAATAATATTGGGTCAAAAGGTAGAAATAAATTTGGTATTGTGTTTGAAAAGAATACTATTTTGATTCTTTAGATCTTAGCAATAATAAACTTAAATCAAGTAAAGTCAATTTAGTAGCAAGAATATGGTCTTTAGTATAATGTCTAATGACAAGAACAAACAGTCAAAAAAAAACAAAAGTATTAGAAATAATAAATAACTAAAACACAAGATCTAAAATAAACTGTTAAAAAAAAAAAAAAATCTTATTAATTACAAAAATCTCAGCTTCTAGTTGAAAGTTAAACTATAACAACCAAAATTAAAAACCCTAAAGGCTGGAAAAAGAAGAGTTAAAAATATATATTGGGTTTAGACTAAGAAAAAAAAATCTAAAATTGCTTTAAGAATCCAATCTACAAAAATCTTGAGTTTCTAGATACTCTAAGAAAAAATAGTTAATAATAGGCCAAAGAAAAACAAAGAAATAAAAGTAAAAAAAAAGCTAGCAACAACTTATTAGAAAGCTTAAAAAAATAGTCTAGTCTAATGCAAAAAGTGAAAGAATTTAACTAATTTTAACCCCTGGTTAAAATAATAAATTTAACCACCTTTTATTTTTATAGAATTTTTATATGCCTATAGGCATGAGGGCATGCTGTGACAAGGGCATGTCTTCGAAAGCATGCCTAATTTTTTACCCATGCCTTGAACCCTAAATAAATAACAAATATAATACATAATAAAAAAATAATAAAAAAAACTACCATTTCAAACTTAAACCGGGTTCAAATAAACTTAAGTTGGGTTTAAGTAAACTCAAACTAGGATTAAGAAAACCCAAGCTGGGATTAAAAAAACCAAGCTAGGGTCAAGAAAATCCAAACTGAGATTAAGTAAACCCAAGCTGGGTTCGAATCGGATTACTTTGAATCTGAGGTTAGTTCAAGAAGATTTAGTTAAACCCAAATTGGAGGCCTGGGTTTTAAGACATAGTATTTAAATATATATATCGGATATATTAAAATTAGGATTTAGAATTCTGCAAGTTTCATTCATTATTTTTCGCACATAATTGTGTGGATTTGTGTAGCTGATCCGGTCAGTACTATTAACATTACCTGACAACTCTATACAAGAATTTTGACTAACAATAGGCTATATCTCGAATCTAGTCATCAATAAAAGGCAGACCAATAGGAATGCATTATATAACTGTGACAGACGCATCTCAATTGCAGAATTCTGAGTAAATGAATATAATAAAACAAGCTTGTTAGCCAGTTTATTAATCAACACTAATTCGGGATATAATAATCCCTAGAGCTGTAACCCGGATTGACCCTTGTTAATAGTCACATAGGTTAAGCTTGAAAATATATTTAAAATATAACCATTTTAAATCGCAAAATCTCGGGTTTTGTGTCAAAAAATACTTTCGACCTTGCTTGTAATTAGAGTTCATTCATTTTCTACATCAGAAAAAACTGGTTATTGCAATCTATCTGTCTATTTAACTGTTAACTGACTTGGGTCAAGCCAATTTTTATAATATATAATAAAATTCGCAGATTCTACCCATATGTCATCTATAGAGAATCTTCGTGCATTCTCCTTGACTGTTTCATGGAAGCTATATAGTATATTCAGTGTTGTACATGGACATATGTCCAAGCAAATTTGAACATGAACAGTCTATGGACAGTCTATAAACAATGTCCATGGACATGGACGTCCATGTCCATGTCTATTAACAACACTGCCCTGTTGCACTCTTCATTATTATTTTTTACACATGATTAACCAAATTTATAATGATCATATTGTGACTGGGAATCTTCCTATGAAAGATTCATTGATCATCGGAAAACTCTAATTTTTTACGCTTAGTTTTATTTGAAGAATTTTCTTTTCATATGTTTCATGTTTCATATAAAGAACTTTAAAAGTCAAAGTAAATAAGCACAGTAAAATGAAGCTAAAAAAAGACATGATAAGAGCAAAGGCGATAAAAAAAGTAAAACAGTAAAAATGATGTAAATAAAAAAAATAAAGAGAAGCCCAAAAATTAGTAAAGCACAATACAAATATAAATATAGAACACATATAAAAATAATAGTATAGTAGTCTGATTAATATTTAGTGACACACTTCTGGGGATTATTTATTTATTTCCTGGGGGGAATTATAGCAAAGGTTACCGATGATCATAATACGTGGATGGCCCTTCAGGCCATCCCAGGGCCAATGATTTCTGTGATTTACAGAAAACAGCAGAATTTCTCTTAATCACAGCTGACTATATAAATCACCCTTAGTCACAGAATATCACAGAATTCCAAAAAATACGCAGAATATCACAGAATTCAAAATATATCACAGGATCTGACCATAAATTCAAGCCAGTGTCAGGAAACACCATAAAGGTAGACTGTAAATTACGAGCGTGTTCGCCTGAATTAGTTTGTTTAAAAAAATTTATAATCACATTAGATCACAGAAATTACAATATGATACCACAGAATTGCAAAGAAATTATAAATGTTACTACAGAATTAGGTAAAAATTTTATTACATTAAATCACAGAATTTGTCTTAACTACACGCAGAATTTAGTCTTAACCACCGCAGAATTTAGTCTTAAACGCAGAAAATTATCGCATCTATGTGCTATGATTGTTGGTAACCTCTGCTATATTTAAAAAATATTTTAAAATTATTCAAAATAATTATAATTATATAAATAACTAAAAATAAAAGAAAAGCAATTTGAAAATAATGCCTGCCTCTGATAAAGAAACTAGCACGGAAGAAGTAATGTTCATCTTAATAATGGTACTCATAGGGTATGAGATTCATGTTCAATCTTAGTGCTTTAATATTTTGAGTGTTTTCCAGCAAATTCACAAGAAATCCAACATACTCAGACTGATGTATATGAGTACGCGTTATTTCAGGACGCGTATAGGCATTCATTTATGATATTTTTAGAAGATACAGTTTCCTAAATAATGCCCATACCGTTATTTTGCAAACTAAACTTAAGATCCTATGTTATTAGGCCTTGATATCGATCGTTTACAAGTATCCCAAGCCCTATAAAAAAATTTCTATATAGAAAATATACAAAAATTATAGAATTTATACCAAAATGTTGTAAAAACTCAACGAAAACTCAATGGTTTAAATCGATCTAAAACGTTAGGTTTTTGTTGAGTTTTTGTAATATTTTGGTATAAATTCTATATATTTTCTATATAGTTAATATATTTTCTGTATATTTTTTATATGAATATTTTTTATTGGGAAGTTATAAATCTGTTTCCTGGATTTTAACATTTTCGTGATTTTTAGTATTGAATTAGCATCATACTTCCACATGATACATTTAAAACACACAATTAAGAACAAATGATAAAGAATTATAAAAACATAATTTTAAAGCAGCTGATAAATTGATAATCAATAATCAAAACCAAAGATCGTAACTGAAAGTACATCGTAATTCATTTCGAGTCAAGAGAGTAAAAAATGCAAGATCTTAATCTCTGAATTTCATTCAAATTGTCGACTATATAATAACAGATAATATTAACTTTTAATAAGTAAATATATACAGTATTTAAGTTTCGAAAAAACATGTTAAATGTTTTACAAATTCAAAAATACGTATAACTAAAACATATTTTTTTATTTGCTTAACCATTTGAGATAATTATGCAATTTTTTAACGGTCGTGTTCTTTTTTATGTACTCGTGATTCTTGATTTGCATTTTCAAGTTTGTTCATAGTTATATGCTTTTTTTTACCTTTTATCGAATTTTCTTTTTATTCATTATACAGAAACTACTTATATAAAGTATTTATATACTAATATTGTTAACATTAAGTTGATTTATTGCGAACCTTTCTATAATACAAATACCATATAAGCGTGAAATAATGCCCTCTTACGCGTTATTTAGAGTACGCGCATGACCGTTTTTTGCGTAAAACTATATCCAATTAAATGTTCCATTCCGACTATAAATACGTTATTGATAAACTTCCTAAAAGTCTTGTCAAGAGAGCGTGCCAGAAACTCATACCATACAAGCGCGAAATAACGCTCAGGGGTGTTAATTTGAAAATTAGATACCCCTAAAATAGTATTTGTAGGGCTTCAAATTAGTGCCCGAATTAACGCGCATCCATATAAATAAATTAAAATTAGTAAAAAAGGGTTTCGAAATTGGGTTGGTATAGGTAACCCTATTTTTTGACTTTAATATAATCAATTCTAATGGTAGTAAAATTGTCTTCAAAATTTTGCAAAGATCATGTAAATAAAGACAAATAAACAAAAACTTTATAGAGCCATTGCAGTGAACTAGATCATTTTAATAATTTCACTACTGTTAGACCTAAAGAACAACATTTGTTAATGCCAAAAAATATATTTACTTAATACCAAACCCAGTTCCGTAGCACTTTTTTAATTTTTATTCAAAATAATAAAGAGTGCGAATTTAACCCTTGTTTTGATATAACGCATATATGCAAGAAATATACCCATAGCTTTTCTTTTTTCGAATGAAATATGAGAAGAAGTTAAATTTATCTCTGAAGGTGCTGTGTATTTGACTAGCTTATTTTTTTGATGAGAGAGTCTAGACAAGCTTGTCCAGGCTCGTCAAAATTGTGCAGAAGAATTGACACAATGGTTAGCAACAATCAAAATTTTATTATTTTTCCAATTCATTATACATACTTCCTATCCAAAGATATATAAAAATAATGCCTGACCTATGGCCCAAACTTTATTGATATTTATATATGTGAAGTACAGATACAGAAAACTTCATAATGGCTAAAAATTGCTGCTAAGATTGTGATATCACAATGTCATATCTAAAACCACCATGAGATGATCTTACTATGAAAGTATAACTAGTTATTTCTTATTGATTGCAAAAGAGATAGATGGATGTTGATTAATGAGGATAAAACTTTTTTCCTTCCATTTGGCACAGCAAGATCAAAACTAGAATCCTCAAGATTTATAGCTGGCCACTTTAGAATTTCAATTGACTGTTTTTCTGGATAGCCATTTTCAAGCTCATTCCAATATCTAGCAGGGATCATAGCTTTATAAAATGTGACATGTGTTGAAATAACACGAATGACGAATACGGTCTGATCTTTATAATAACCCAGTTTTTTATCATAATAAGGACATGAATTTTCATCTCCGCTTGATAAAATTTCTATAGCGAGTTGTGGTTCTCCGTATTCATTGCCTGGTTTAAAAATATCCAGGTGGTTGTCCTATTAAGAAAGTTGTTTGAGTGACAAAAGAAAAACTTATCTCAGACAAACTATGACATACTGACTTCTACTACAACCAAAACATTGTCTTGTGACTTAATTAAGAATTCAGGTTTTGCTATCACACAATGATCCCCGACATATAATTCTCATATCTGTTTATTTCTGAATTTTAAGAATACAAACTTTAGAACGATTTAAGAGTCAATTAAAGTACAACCACAAAAGGATTACTAACGATTACTCACCTAATCATTAAGGGGAAATCATTTAACTTAACGATATAAAGTAGGTCATCTAAAAGTGATTCGGTAAGAGTTTCTCCTTTGTAAAACTTTTTAGAACTATTTCTCACAACTTCATGTAATTTGGTAATGAACGTCCGAACTCCAGAATCCGAAATGCATTTAAAGTTAATGTGAGGAGCAATATACTGTTCCAAGTCGGTATCTAAGACTATTTAAATTGTAAGTATTAAGTTCGTTAAGAGAATTGTAAAGTAGTTCGTACCTTCAGCATCTTTAGGTATTACAAAGTCCTCGGCTAGAGCTGGTTTGATGCTCACCTTTAATGAATCTAAATGATGATAATTAAATGAGGAAGCATGCGTAGGGAGCTTGCACGCAAGCTTAACTTGTTTTGCTCTTTTCTGTGAATATTGGAAAAAGGCTCTTGGTTTGAGAGAATGTAATACAAGGCAAGAAAACCTTGTGAGCATTTTCATTTTGTACTAACAAATTCACATTACATTGGGTATCCAGTGGAACAAATTTATGTATAGTCAACAATGCGAGGGCATAGGATTATAGAATTTTCCAACATCAGTAGCCAATTAAAAATCAGGATCAGGTGTAACATTTAGGGATGCGGTTATACCAGTATAATAGAAATGGTAGTATAATACCCAAGAATAATACCGTATAATACAGTAAGCATGGTATAACCGCCATTTTATTCTCAGCTTAAAATGATTCGGAATTTTTCAGAATTATTTTTAGAGAAACTTTTGGAATTGCAGATAAACCAATTTGATTGGCTAACCCATTTCTATTATTGGTATTATACCTATACTTATGAGTATAATACTGGTATTATACGGGTATTATATCAATAGTATAATATGGTATAGGTATAGCTTGCATCCCTAGTAACACTAACATAAATGTTTTCGATAAGTCATGTGACCAAAAAATCGATTCTATGCCCTGTCAATTTCATATATAAAAATCGAATATATGAATTTTTCATGTAACAATTACAATTATCTATTAAAAACTATTTCAGTTAAAGATTTTACTAAATATGAACAGTGTAGAGTGTTCAGAATTATGCAATGTGATAGGATATGGATGTAAATTATGTGATTTCTTATTTAGATTTTGGCAATTATCAGAATATTTGGACTTTCTGCATTTGAAGGTTTTGAAATTTTTACTTGTCAAACACTCTTCCACCAATCACAATATTAACTTTATTAGATCTTTGTTATAATAATTTTATTTACAAAAACAAGATATTGACTTATTTAAAACTTAGTTATAATAATCTTGGACTAGAAAAAAGAAAAGTGCTAGCAGATGCACTTGGCAAGAATATTATATTGATTTCTCTAAAACTTTATTTAAATAAAATTGAACCAAGAGGTGAAGTAGAATTCACCAAATACACTTTGCATAAACACTATATTAATCTTACTAAAACTTAGTTCGAATAAAATTGAATTAGTTAATAGAAAAGTATTAGCTAATACACTTTATAAAAATACTATACTGATTTCTTTGAATATTCATAATAATAATATTGGGTCAAAGATAGAAATAAATTTGATATTGTGTTTGAAAAGAATACTATTTTGATTTCTTTAGATCTTAGTAATAATAAACTTAAATTAAGTAAAGTCAATTTAGTAGCAAGAATATGGTCTTTAGTATAATGTCTAATGACAAGAACAAATAGTCAAAAAAAACAAAAGTATTAGGAATAAATAAATAACTAAAACACAAGATCTAAAATAAACTGTTAAAAAAAAATTACAAAAATCCTAGCTTCTAGTTGAAAGTTAAACCATAACAACCAAAACTAAAAACCCTAAAGGTTGGAAAAAGAAGAGTTAAAAAAATATATATTGGGTTAGACTAAGAAAAGAAAATCCAAAATTGCTTCAAGAATCCAATCTACAAAAATCTTGAGTTTCTAGATACTCCAAGAAAAAAATAGCCAAAGAAAAACAAAGAAATAAAAGTAAAAAAAAAAAGCTAGCAGCCAAACAACTTATTAGAAAGCTTAAAAAATAGTCTAGCCTAATGCAAAAAGTGAAAGAATTTTACTAATTTTAACCACCTTTTATTTTTATAGAATTTTTATATGCCTATAGGCACGAGGGAATGCCGTGACATAGGGCATGTCCTCGAAAGGCATGCCTAATTTTTTACCCATGCTTCGAACCCTAAATAAATAACAAATATAATACATAAAAAAAATAATAATAATAAAAAAAACTAGGTTTTCTCCTATTTCAAATTTAAACCGGGTTCAAATAAACTCAAGTTGGGTTCAAGTGAACTCAAACTAGGATTAAGAGAACCCAAGCCGGGATTAAGAAAACCAAGCTAGGGTCAAGAAAACCCAAACTGAGATTAAGCTGGGTTCGAATCGGATTACTTTGAACCTGAGGTTAGTTCAAAAAGGTTTAGTTAAACCCAAATTGGAGGCCTGGGTTCTAAGACAGTATTTAAATATATATATCGGATGTATTAAAATTAGGATTCAGAATTCTGCAAGTTTCATTCATTATTTTTCGCACATAATTGTGTGGATTTGTGTAGCTAATCCGGCCAGTACTATTGGCATTATCTGACAGCTCTACACAAGAATTCTGACTAACAATAGGCTATGCCTCGAATCTAGTCAATAAAAGGTAGACCAATAGGAATGCATTATATAATTGCAACAAACGCATCTCAGGATTTGCAATTGCAGAATTCTGAATAAATGAATATAATAATACAAGTTTGTTAGCCAGTTTATTAATCAACACTAATTCGGGATATAATAATCCCGAATTAAGTTTGGCGTTGATACGTACACCAAACGAAAAAGCTCAAAATAAGTATCCATACCCTGTATAACATATAATAAAATTTGCAGATTCTACCCATATGTCATCCAGAGAGGACCTTCGTGCATTCTTCTTGACTGTTTCATGGAAGCTATATAGTATATTCAGTGTTGTACATGGACATATGTCCAAGCAAATTTGGACATGGACAGTCCATGGACAGTCTATAAACAATGTCCATGGACATGGACGTCCATGTCCATTAGGGATGTAAACCAAACTATTTGGGACGTCCCAAATTATGTGACGACTAGTATCACATTAGGTATTTACCGTGTTATTACTATTGCTAAAACTGTTTGATACTATTCATCACGCAGTTTGGGACGTCCCAAATAGTTTGGTTTGCATCGCTAATGTCCATGTCTATTGACAACACTGCCCTGTCGCACACTTCATTATTATTTTTTATACGTGATTAACCAAATTTATAATGATCATATTGTGACCGGGAATCTTCCCATGAAAGATTCATTGATCATCGGGAAACTCTAATTTTTTACGCTTAGTTTTATTTGAAGAATTTTCTTTTTTGTATGTTTCACGTTTCATATAAAGAACTTTAAAAGTCAAAGTAAATAAGCACAGTAAAATGAAGCTAAAAAAAGACACGATAAAGAGCAAAGGCGATAAAAAAAGTAAAACAGTAAAAATGATGTAAATAAATATAAATATGGAACACGTGTAAAAATAATAGTATGGTAGTCCGATTAACATCTAGTGACACGCTCCTAGGGATAATATTAATATATTTAAATAATATTTTAAAATTATTCAAAATAATTATAATTATATAAATAATTAAAATAAGCAATTCGAAAATAATGCCTGCCTCTGGCAAAGAAACTAGCATGGAAGAAGTAGTGTTCATCTTAATAATGGTACTCGTAGGGCATGAGAATCACGTTCAATCTTAGCGCTTTAATATTTTGAGTGTTTCCCAGCGAATTCACAAGAAATCCAACATACTCGGACTGATGTATATGAGTACGTGTTATTTCGGGACGCGTATGGGCATTCATTTATGATATTATTAGAAGGTACAATTTTCTAAATAATGCCCATGCCGTTATTTCACGACAGTATGATACCAAACTAAACCCGTTATTAGGCCTTGACATCGTTTACAAGTATCCCAAGTCCTATAAAAAAATTTTTATATAGAAAATATACAAAAACTATATTGAATATACTGAAAATATACCAAAATGTTGTAAAAACTCAACGAAAACTCAACGGTTTAAATCGATCTAAAACGTTAGGTTTTTGTTGAGTTTTTGTAATATTTTGGTATAAATTCTATATATTTTCTATATACAGTAGTCAATATATTTTCTGTATATTTTCTATATAAATATTTTTTATTGGGAAGTTATGAATCTGTTAACATTTTCGTGATTTTTAGTATCGAATTAGCATCATACTCCCACATGATACATTTGAAACACATATTAGAAAAACGTAATTTTAAAGCAGCTGATAAATTGATAATCAATGATCAAAACCAAAGATCGTAATTCATTTCGAGTCAAGAGAGTGAAAAATGCAAGATCTTAATCTCTGAATTTCATTCAAATTGCCGACTGTATAATAACAGATAATATTAACTTTTAATAAGTAAATATATACAGTATTTAAGTTTCGAAAAAACATGTTAAATTTTTTACAAATTCAGAAATACGTATAAACTAAAACATTTTTTTATTTGCTTAACCATTTGAGATAATTATGCAATTTTTTACCGGTCATTCTTTTTATGTACTCGCGATTCTTGATTTGCATTTTCAAGTTTGTTCATAGCTACATGCTTTTTTTTTACCTTTTATCGAATTTTCTTTTTATTCATTATACAGAAACTACTTATGTAAAGCATTTATATACTAATATTGTTAACATTAAGTTGATATATTGCGAGCCTTTCTATAATACAAATACCGTATAAGCGCGAAATAACGCCCTCTTGCGCTAATTAATTGACCTACACGTACACCCATGTGCGTTATTTCGAAATAAGAGTAGATTTTCTAAATCTAATGCAGTTCCATAATTGCACGTTTTTTGGATAAAAGTGCATTTATAGAATGTTCATTTATGGAGCATAATCTACATATAACGATAATATTAAATAATCACATTGGACTGATCAAATTATGTATTATAGGGAATGTGAAGTGCACTTATAGAGAGTGTACATATGAAGTGTCGACTGTATATCATCGCAGCAATAAATTATGTGCTACATTTGGATGCGCGAGAACATATTTTTTGAAGGATCCGATTTTCAAAATAACACCCACGAGCGTTATTTTCGCGTTTATACGGTAATTTATTGAATGAAATCTGTTCAATTTCATTCCCATGGTTCTAAGCTGAAATTCTCTGATGCAATCATTAATATTCTCATTTTTGCTTGTCGAGATCATATGTCAAACACATGCCTTAAACGTGTTGTCTTTATTACAATGTATACTTTTGCCGTATTTAGATTACCATTTTAATAATTATAAATATTTTTTATATCATTAAAAATTTATTGTAATACTCACTGACCGAATAGAATGGTAATCTAAAGGGTATAAATGTTTGTAAACATGAATCACTTTTTTAATCCACTGATTAATATATCATCTTTATACTCACCCACTAAATTAAAGTGAATGACGGCGTACGGTATTCATACGGCATACATTTATACGCATATGACATTTATACGGTATGCGGCACTTCTACTTATCAGTTATACAGCAAATATGCCGTATTGGTGTGATATTTTTGCTGGGGCAACTACTTCCAAAATTCTAAATGTCTGCACCTCTAATAACAAATTTCATAATGACAGCGTTAATTTCTTTTATAGATTAGGTTATCTGTTATGTTATGCAAATATATATATGTACATTATATACAATTTTACTACTCGAATTAACGCGCAGATTAATTAAATAACGCGAGAGGTGAGTGTTATTTCGCGCTTATACGGTGAAATATCACTAATTTAGTTGGCCCAGGAATTAATTTTTTTATGATTGTCTGGAGGGCACTTAATGGATGAGTAAGGTGATACAAAGTTACGTTTTTGATTCATTAAAGTTCCGATTTTGATGCACAAAATTAATTCAAAATAGAAATAAATCAAAAATGTAACCTTGTGACACATGATGATTTTGTGATAGCTCCAGACCAATAATGCTACGTATGTCAGGTTCACAAGGACATCGGAACCTAAATTGTCTTAAAAAAAATCGGATATTCCGATATCCGGATTATAATAATTTATAATTTGTTATAAAATTAAACTAACGGATATCTGGATTGCATCTCTAAATTTTAGAATTCCGAGTGCTCTAACGCTAAATAGTATCTATATTTAAACATATATGGAAAGTAATACGTATGTAGGGAGATATACTCAGAACACGCACCAATTAATTAGCTAGTTTTTGAGATATGCATGTATAGGTGTAAAACACCCTAACAGTGCATTTAGTAAATGAAGATAATCTGGGTTGTTGCACAGCAAGCAATTTTTCATTGACCCTGATTCAGATATAAAATGACTCATTTTTTCCAAAAAAAATAATGTAAAAGATGGAAAACGAAAAATCCACGTCTAGTAAAAAAGAATCCAATTCATATCCTTCCAATAATGCAAGAACAAAATTTTTTCCGATCAGTGTATTTGTTCTCGTTATATCTGTAATGATTTATAGAGTTTTTACTTTTGGACCTTTTGCGCCATTATCATGTCGATTATTAAGAATAGGATGTCTTAATATGACAGTGCAAGGAGATGTATCACCAGAATTTATTGATGTAAAAAAAGCATTCGTAAAAATTTTTGAAAGTGGTGAAGAAGTTGGATCAAGTCTTGTAGCATATTATAATGGTAAGCTAGTGGTGGAGTTATATGGTGGATATGCTGATCTTGAGACAAAGCGTGAATATGATAAGGATACTTTGCAAATTGTTTATTCTTCCAGTAAAGTTATGGTATATATATATAGTTTCCTATTTAAGTATAATTTAAATTCTTCTTACTTTTGATTATTTATATATATTTATTATTATTATTATTATTATTTGTAGTCTTCAATCGTGATAGCATACCTAGTAGATCGAGGACTTCTTAATTATAACGAAAAAATATCCAAATATTGGCCAGAATTTGCTCAAGGTAATAAAGAGAATGTTACGCTTCTGGATCTAGTAAATCATCGAGCTGGAGTAACCTATCTTGAAACACAATTGACAAAATCCGATTTAGAAGATCTTGATAAGTTAGCAAAAATTCTCGCAGCTCAACCACATATATTTGATGGAGTTACTGCTCGCGCATATCATGCGGCAACTCGTGGATGGTATTTAAATGAAATTGTTCGTAGAGTAGATCCAAAACGTCGTACTATGGGACAAATTATCTCTGAAGAAATTATGAAGCAATATGATTTAGAATTTTATTTTTCATTGCCATCAAATCTCGTGCCAAGAGTTTCAACGTTATATTATGCACCTATTACTGAAAATATTAGCCGTATGCGTCTTATTTTATTAGATTGGTTGTATAAGAAGAGATCGGAATCTTTTATTATAAATAAAAAATCTATAAAACAAAAAGATTTGATGATGAAAGCTTTTAATAATACAATTCCTGGTCTTCCTCATATTCTTGAACTTAAAGAAGTTACAAAGTTAGAAGCGATCACCTTTGAATGTCCAAGTGTTACTGGATTTAGCAACGCAAAATCAATGGCCAAACTGGGAGCCATTATTACAAATAATGGACAACCTCTCAATAATGATGGCAGTTCTAATAAACCTCTTCTTTCAAAAAATACAGTTGATCTCATTTCTACTAAATTACCAGTAGCTTTGGATCATATTATTGGACTAAATTTTACACCTGCAATCGGTGGATTTGCATATCTTAAACTTCCTGGTATTGAAGATGTAGAATTCTTAGGATGGGGAGGATTTGGCGGAAGCATGTTCATATGGAATCGTGAACTAGGAATCTCAATTGGTTATGCTATGAATGCCCTTAGGATGAGTACAATCGGGGATAAAAGAGTTTGGGGTATGTTGAAAGAAATTGTGAATGTTGTCAAGAAATTAAAAAAAGAGCAATCTGAAAATTCATCTTCAAAGAAGTAATTACTGTATGTAAAAACTATTAAAGTTATTTTTTACGACTTAAGATTGTAATTATTTTCTACTATGTGTATTTATTTGGTAAATAAAAAACATATTGTAATTTTAATATCTTGGTTGATGTGATAAAAAAATTAAGATAAAGTTAATACAAATGTTTAATAACTTGATTTTTTTTTTTTTTTCATTACGATAAAAGTAGATTTTAGTATAATTATTTAGCACAATTTCAAAATACATAAATTTGAAAGAAACTTTTACCTATTAAATGTTTATGCAGTTGCGTTCAAAACGTTATATAGAAAATGACTAGATTTCGTTCAAGGACTCGTAAATTATTTTGTCTTATCAGGCTCGACCTCTAATTTTACATGATTGGCTTTTTTATACAAGTAATTATAAAAGATGGACGTTGTAGATTTTCTTACTTTAGCTCTAAGGAAGACCTTTACTGTATTTAGTAATAAACAAATTCACTTGTAATACTGTAAAACAAAAATAACTTTAACAGATATATATATCTAATCAAGCCTTTACATATTGTGCAAGTCTATAAACTTACCTAGTATCACTTATCTCTTTCTTTAAAAGCATCAAAGCCATCATTGTACACGTAAATTCTTTCATAGTCCATTATTTTTCATTAACATTTATAAATTCACTATATATTAAGACAGATGCTTGTATGATACTTTATGCTTAATTTATTAAGTTTGTGCAAAAAATTTATGATAAACTTTAAAAAAATTAAGTTAGACTTCAATAACAAACATGTCTTTCTAAAAAATGATAGAAGATTTTCAATACATGAAATTGCTCGAGAATTCAACCACAGAAAAACTTGCTAAAGTCTAAATATTAGTTATTACTCGAACCGACAGATATGCATTATAATGAATTAGAATGATTATCAGTTAAATTTTTATCAGTCGTTCTGAATCTATAAGAAACAACTGTAATACCATTTGATGACCATGTTATAGTGTTATCGAAATGACTAGAACGATCAGCTGTATACGTATTTGATCACATATAACCATTACGGGAGGATCAATTTTAAGACAAGGTGAACGTTGGTTAATCAATTTACAGGTTTTACGTTTCTGTCACTCATATTCATTTCGCTCAAAGCATCTGTTTATATCAACAGCTATCAGATATTATAATAAGAATCGTTAACATTAAAGTTGATGCGAAGTAAATGTTACATATAGGGGCTTGGCACAAAATCAGAGTTAGCTCTAGATTTGGTAATTTTATTGGTCAAAAATCTTGTAATTCGATCTTCGTGTATCTAAATTAGTAATAAATTTACTAATCGATAATTCCACGATCCCCTTAGCCTTTTTTTTTTTTTAGCATATATAATTGCATCAACGTAACAAAAAAATACAAAATGACAACGATCACTTCTACATTCACCGAAAATGAAAAAACATCAATTAGCAAACTTAAAGATTGTCTTCCCGATATTATAAAAGATTCTGGTGTTCCTGAAAACTACGCTCTTTGGGGCGTTCTCTTAGATAAAAATTCAACAGATGAACGACTTGACATTATTCTTGTGAAATTTTTACGGGCCAAGTATATAGACAAAAATACAATTTTTTTTTTTTTTTTTAAGCTTAATCTCTCAAAAATAAATATAAATATTATGTCAATATTATGTTATTAATATATACTGTCTGCAAAATATATATTAAGTAAAATGCATGAAATTCATTATTATTATTTTTTGATATGCATATACACATAATTTATAACTGAGCTTAAAAAAAAAAGAATCTATAAAATATTCCTTGTATATAATCCATCAATTTCACTAATTTTATCCTTTTATCTTTAAAAGAAATTGTGATGTTTCGCAAGCAAAAGAAATGTTAACAAAATCCTTGAAATGGCGTCTTGAATTCCGAGCAGATACCATACTTACCGAATCCTTCCCTTCTGACGTATTTTGTAAAGTTGGATTCATTCATAAGCATGACAAAAAAAATAGGCCCGTCACTTACAATTTATATGGTGGCCTTAATAATGAAGAAGTATTTGGAAATTTGGATAGATTTTTAAGATGGAGAATTCAATTGATGGAAAAAGGAATTCAATTATTGGATTTTAAAACTATTGATCAAATGATTCAAGTTCATGATTATAATTTGATCACTTTTGCCTCGTATGATACAACTGCTAAGACTGCCAGTAAAACTGTTACCCAAATTATGCAGGATAATTATCCTGAATTTTTGGTTCGTATTTCTGTACTGTAATTCATTATGGTATTTTTTTTTAATATTCAGTAATTAACTTTTATTTTGATTTATATTTTCAAAATAGGCGGTGAAATTTTTTGTTAACGTTCCTTGGTGGGGTGACTGGGTGTTTAAATTTATTTCAATATTTTTGTCTGAGCAAACAAAAGCAAAATTTGTTGTCACATCTGCTAACGGTGTTAAAGATAGTATGTTGGAGGTTATTGATGAAGATAATTTACCGGTTACTTATGGTGGTAAAAGTATTGTACCCGAGCTTGAAAATAAGGGAAGCGCAGATCAACCACCTTCCGAATAATCTAAATATTATTTGATTGATTGAGTGAGTTAAAAATTTTAAAGACATGACGCAATTTTTTTTGTTTTGTTTAGTTTTTAATTTTAAGAATATAAGGTGTATACTAATGTGAATCTCTTATTCATCTTAATTTATCTGTACTTAAAAAACATAATTGTATATTTTGTTGTTATTCATATCAATAAATTTAAAGCTTTTGTTACATAAATATATAGTATAGTAATATGTAAAGAAAATTATTTTATACTCCTGATTTTGTTATTCATGCCCCCGTAAATTAAACCTTTTAAGAATAGCTATTTTTTTTAGATCGGTAGAAATTTGTTGAAAATTCATTGTTAATTATGTTTAATATCTAAAGAATATAAAGTAATGCTTGAGCACCCTTTATCAATTGAAAAAAGATAGTTTGTATCTCGCTGATTTATTCATCGAAATGAGCAACTCTACCATTTTTTTTCCAGTCTATCAATTGACCAGTCAAGTGAGTTCATCATCGCAATGAAAAAAAAAGAGGAATGTGATCGAGATATTGCTCAATCATTTCGATTAGTTATGGATTTTAAATTATAACAGATCGGAGTAATTGTAGAAAAAAAGATTGCAAAATTCCAGGTTTTTTTGACATTGCTTTGTTATCATACTTAGTTTCATAAAATTATCTACCAAACATTGATTGTACAACAAGAATAAATATAAGTGAATATGTATAATCAAAAGAGAATTAATTTTATTTTTTTTGTGAATCAATTTTTTATTTAAATACAAATTTATAAAAATGAATAATTTAAAAGATAAGATCGGATTGATACAAGAAAGATATAAAACGAGATGAATAATATACCATTCATTTTTTAATACTAACCCATTTCAATAGTAATACCAACTTGAAACGTCCCATTAGATTCTACCTTGATAACAAACAAATGCTCTTCTTTTTAATTTCGATTTCACCCTATGTTCAATATAAACGTTCTGACCTCGCCTGTCATAGAGATAAAATGGTAATAGTGCATACATTTTTTTTTATTTAGACCATTTTTAAAATTTTACATATAAATAAAACATGGTATATATTAACCAATCAAATTGCAGCATTAGTTTTTATATTTTTTAAAATTTTTATAGCCAATAAAATTGCAGTTTTTTTGTTGATTCTACGTATAAAATATTTTATATTATGTTAAACAAAAAAACCTGCCTGGAGTGGCCTTAATAACAAAGGAAACACAGTCGATTCTTCTAGAATTTCTAGGTTATTCAGAGATCAGAGATTTCTAGCCAAACCTATCCATCCTATATAGACCAACAGACCTTTGTTGAGCAAAGTCATGTTCTCATGAGAACATAAATTTCAAAATAGATTTCCAACACTGGGTAGCAGCCCTACCCGTTTGTGTAAGGGCTTAATACTTACCCTTACCCTAGGGCCTGAGATTCGATACCTTAGCCCGGCCCTTATGGACCTACCCGCGGGTAGCCCAGGCTAAAGTATGGCGCCATAATTAGCTAATTATTACAATTATATTTATTACATATATTTTTACACAGAGTTTTTTAAAACCATAATTGTAATAATATTTATTACATGTAATAATATTATTACATGTAGTAATATAATTACATGTAATATTATTTATTTCATGTAAGAATATTATTACATGTAATAATAAACTCCGCATACATAAACTAAACTTAGAGAAGGGCTTATCACTGCATAGTGCTTAATTGTTACATATAGTGATTGGCGCCGTAATCATGTGATGCTAATTGTCACATGATACAATATATAAAAATCAACAATTAGATTGTTGATTATTATATATTTTACCACGTGACAATTAGCATCACATGATTACGGCGCCAATCACTAGTTACATAATTAATATTGTGAAAATTACATTAGATATCAGTGTTTTACATAAGTTATAATATGTGATGATTAAGCATCATGCAATAATAAGGTGTATGATGCCTATCTCTATCGATCTAACTAATATGTATATACCTTATAGTCCAATTGTATTACTAATGCTAATAAATTTTACATGTATTAAAAAAACTTCACTGATCTAACTGATATATCTCTAATTAACTATGGTACTCAGGTCCGATTATATTTATTAAATTTACTATACTTTTTTATTGAAATATTTACTAGACATATTACATGTTCTCAATAGATGCTACAATTTCAACCAAAGAAAAGTAAAGACAAAAATAGTAATATGAGCTTACCTACTATTATTATATAGAGTATATACGTATGTAGATACATACGTATAGTATTTATCTAATTAAAGATAGGTTTCTTGGAAAATCCTGTAAGTTACACATGGGTTATACACGTGATACACATCAGGGATGGTGAATGATCAGATCATTTACTCAAAATTTAAATGACCAAGTCATTTGAGTAAATGACCTTGCCATTTGGGTCATTAGGTCATTTAGGTCATTCATATATGAAGTAATTTTATTAGCCAGATAGCCAATATAAAAAGATGTGATTACTATCAATAATCGTAGCTATACACAAAGTCAAATTTTACTAGGATAACATCTTCAGTAAAGTTGTTTAGGTCAATTAAAACATTGATTAACTTAGTAAACTTTGACTTTTATATGTAGCTACGATTATCGATAATATTTTATAAAAATTACTTTACCGGTATATCTAATAATCAAATATGATTGGCCAAAAGGCGTTAGACTATCAGTTTATTGATGTTAAATGACCTTCTATAGTCATTTGAATGTGAAATAACCCAATGACTGGTCACTAGTCATTTTGGTCATTTCAAGTCATTTACCATCCCTAACACACATCCCACGTGGGATAGGATCACAAATCTGCATATTTTATAATTTTTTGTATCTAATAAAAAACCATGCAGAAATTTAATTTTCTTGTTCTGTTGTTAATGTGGGCCAAAATTCGAAATAATACCCATGCCCAGAGTTGTAAAATTATAATAATTTATTAGTAAATTACTGGTAAGTTACTGTAAGTTACAGGTGAAGATAAGCACTTGATAACTTACCATGAGAACTTATCAGTAGTTTACTGTAATTTACTATGGTAACTTACCATGATAAGTTACAACTAATGACTCTGCCCATACCTGCTATTTCAAATATTTATGGTAAATATGCTAATGCAGGCCAGGTATTATATTAATGCCAGTTAGATTATGTGGTAATGCCAACCAGATAATTTTACTCAGGTTATATTAAAAATCCTGCATGGGTTCTAAAAAATAATATGCATCACATGCAGGATTAGGCGTGCATTAGGGACCTGCAATAATTTGGATATCAAATTGTAAAAATTTATTTGGGTATCGGCTGAAATTTAGATAAATTTGAGATAAAAAATTTAAATATTTGGATAAAATTTAGATAAAAATTTAAATATTTGGAATTATTTTGAATATCGATTATTTTAAAAAAAGCATTATTAACCAATCAAAAATAAGATTATTGTGCAACCCAAGATTCTGCTTTAAAATTTATTATTTATGTTGATTAAAATAAAGCATATTCAACATTTTTAAAGAATCTTTGCTTAAATTTTGCCTGTCATCTTCTAAAATGTTGTTATAAACAGAGAAACTTCTCTCTACAGTGCAAGAAGAAATGGGCAACCAAATATAAATCAAAGCTATCTTACTTAAAAGTGGTAGCGAAGAAAATATTTTGTCCCAAAATTCACCTAAATTATTAAACTTAACTAAAGTTAAATCTAAATTACAGTAAAATGACCATTCTCTTAACAAAGCATCTGAAGGATTTTTTAACTCAAAAATCTGGGTTGAATAATTTTGAATATTGTGGTTAGCAATAGTTAATTTTACAAATTGTGAATCAAAAATTTGCACAGCAATAAAAAGAGAATGGGAAGGATGGTGTAAAAAGTGATTATTGAATTTTGTATAAGCAGAAGTAAAAGCCATTTGAAATACACCATTAAAAAGACTCGGATCTGACCCAAGATTTGTAATACAGGAATTTACTTCACCTCCAAATCAGTATTTAATTCACCACTTTTCAAAAAACTTTTGAGTTGTTGAATCCTACTTTCGACGTATTGGATTACAAGTTCATTTTTTTTTTGAAAGAACTTAAGATCAGAAATAAATTTTTCAGCATAATGCTAAATAAAGGTCAAATAAATTTGCACTCATCCACTTTCATCAGGATTATTAAAAACATCGACAATTTTTTTGATTGTTTCAGATAGTTCAATTTGCAATTTATCATTATAAAATTCTTGCATATAGTCCAAATAATTGTGAACATAAAACACCATTCTAAACCAAGTATCCCAACGAGTTGCAGCTGGTAATGGTATAAATTTAAGCGAAGGACTTTATTGTTGATTCAATCCATGCTGCACTAAGCAATTCATATAGCGAGATCTACGAGCTTTAGAATGTATAAACATTTTTTTGATATTTGAAATGAACGTTTTAACAAGATCAAAATGAAAAATTGACAGCTATGATTCTCTAAAATAATAAAATTAAAATTTATTAATATATATATTGATAAATAATAATACCATCGTTGTAATGATAATTATTATTTACCCAATTAAATTTACAATATGAGCTGGGCAAGTATTATGCTTTAATTGGTGCATTACAAGACTTATAGCTTTGCAAAAACATTTCTTCATATACGAAGCAGAATCAGTAACAAACAACTTTGGAAGTGTAAAAGAAATATTCTATTCAGTTAAAAGGCGTAAAACAAGACCACCTATAGTTGAATAATTCACTTGTTGCAAATAATCGACTGATATAAGTTTTGTTATTCCTTGATATAAAAATAATGTGTTAACTACACTACGCTCTTTTACATTGGTTGTCTCATTGATTATAATTGCAATAGGTTTTTTACTAAATATGCAATGTAAATCTTTTAAATGTTCATCGAAAACTTTTAGCAAATATGATCGACGTAAAGTACCAGCCGAAAGTATACAACCACCCTCTTTACAGTACATATTTAAAAAGCTTTGAAACTTGTCAAGTTTTTTAATTGGTATGTCTGCCTCAACTCATGCTGTAACAAGATCACAAATAATTTTTTTTTTTTTGTCTGCCACAGTCAAAGATGATAAAAGACATTGTTGCTGGTTTTTATTTTTGGAGTTTAAGTATGCTTCATGTTTATTATTATACACTTTACTATTTATGTGTATGGTGATAAAAGCTTTATTTTGGTAATTAATGCTGTGGTTACAGAAATGGCACATAAGTTTTCCAGAATCCAAGACAAAGTCTTCTGAAAACTCTTGTGCACAGCTAGCAGCAGTGACTTTTTTAGGTCCCATTTTTTTTTCTCTCTTTTTTTTTTTTTTTATTCGTTTATATTCAAAAAAAAAAAATGTTCATACTCAAAAAAACATCATTTCACTTTTGTATGCTCATGATGAGAATTAACTTAAACGTTCCATAAAATTGAATAATTTATATATATATGAAAATTGAATACGTAATTTATATATATCTGATATATTAATTGACCATGTATTTTGATTGGCCAGATCACATGCATCCTAAAATTGGTCAAAAATTTGGCAAAAATTTGGAATAAGCACAAAAATTTGAAAATTTAGAAATTTGGTACTAAAATTTAAAAAATTTTGGAAAATTTTGGATTCAAATTTTTGCAGGTCCCTGGCATGCATGCCCATCTCTAAGTATAATCATTATAAGTATATATGTGATAATAAATATTATATAAAGCAATAATTATTACATATAGTAAAATTATTACTTGTAATAATTGTAATAATAAATACTACCTGTAATAATAATTTTACATAGTAAAATATTATTATATGTAATAATATTTACTATGGTGGAGATTATCTAAAGCCAACAAATTTTATATATAGACGCCAATTTTTTAGCTGTAGTGTAACATAATTGACCAATAAAAATGTATAAAAAATTAATATAAATTTAAATTTTATTAATAAATTTTAAAATTTTGGTAATAAATTTAAATTTTATGTTTTTTTATAAATAAATGCCAAATTTTTAAATTATATATAACTTTAAATTGATATAAACTTCTTAAAATAAAAGATACTAAAAATTTTTTTTGTGGATTTAATAGTTTAATCAAAAAGCTATTAAATATACAAAAACTTTTTTTTAGTTTATTTTAATTTAAAAAAATTATAAAAGTTTGATGGCTTTAGGTGCTCTGCACCATACATGTAATAAATATTATTACAATTACTACTTTTTGTAATAAATAATTGTCGCAGCTAATGCTGAAAACAGCTGATGCTGAAATTTGGGGTCTCTATTTAAATCTATAATATCTACTAAAATCTACATATACTTTTTTATTAATAAAACTACCCTACTAACCCTAACCTAACTATGAAAAAAAAGTGTAAAAAAAAAGCCCAAAAATTTTTTATAATTTTATAATAAAATATGAAAAAATTTCAGCATCAGCTGCGACAATAATTTTTACATTATTACATCTTGCAGTTTGAATTATAGCGCCATTCATTAGCCCAGGCTATGCGAAGTCATAGACAGAAGTTTGTCTGATTGGCTAGTTTTTAGATTGATTTGCAAATCCACACATGATGATTAACCAATCAAATTACACAATTTTTATTCGTTATTTTACAATATTACAGACTAAAAATGAACTTCAAGAAAAAAGTTTATAATAAACGGTAAAAATACTAATTATATACATATAAAAGATAGGCGAATATATGTAAAGAGGAGTAAAAGCAGTGTTCAACTACTAAAACAACCAAAACTTACTAAATCTAACTACAGAACTATCTAAGAACCCAAGCTCATATCTATGATCTATAAACCCAAACTTAAAAACCAACCCAACTTAAGAGTACTTTAACCCTAAATTTCTTATTGCTAATACTACTAACAAGCTTATTCCGCTTCAAAAACCAAATCTGAAATTCCGATCTCTAAAAAAAAAACTGCTATTTGTTAGTAACTATTTTTTTAGTGCGTGTTAAAATTCAAATAAATCCTTTTTTTTTTTTTACCTAGTTCAGAAAGTCACGACTAAGCTAACACTGCTTAAATTAGAGATTATTAGAGATTATTTTTAAAGGCAGTCTTTTGACACTCTAAAGAAGCGATATATGCAAAAATTTTTGCTGTGTTAGTTTGTAACACTTGAGTTTTTGAAAAGTACTCTAAAGCATATAAATAAGTAAGTTACCCAGGCAATTGATCTACATCAGCCAATCAGACGAATTTCTGTCTATAACATGCGGAGGCCTAATATGCCAGATCCGTATGGTCGATCCATCAAGAACAGTATTTTTGTAAAAATTTAGATTATCACATAAATGCGCGGTAGGTTTTGGATATACACTATTGGTAGCAAAAGGGCAAAACGCGGATCACCCAATCACCACCCAAAACAGAAACAAGACAACACAACCACTCTATATACTCAATACTAGAAGCAGATTACGATTTGGCCAGGTCAAGGCGTACCAAGTATATAGTGGGACCAAAAAGTGATTTTTATTGAGCAAACACTCCTCTTCTTTATTAAGGGCAAAACAAGCCCGTATTTATAACGAATTTTACATGCGGGGGGAACTAAATCGAATTCTAATTCTAATCTAAGCCCATCTCATGATGCCATTATCTCTTTGCCTCCTCCGGCTAAGCTTCTAGCACTGCCCCAAACATAGAGTCTTGTGGCCTTGGGGCTTTGTAAAAACCTTTTCCTCACGATTTCTCCACGATTTCATGGGAGCTTCGAATCGGGGCTTTGTCATGTTTTCGGGTCCCGTGACATCGAATTCGGCGTAGTGAGTTTCGTTGGTTTTGCCACTAACAACACCAAAAGATTTATTAAGCGGTTGTGAGGGATTTACAAGAAAAAAAAAAAAAACACATAAAATAAGATCTTTGCAAAAGGTTATTGATTATCAAGAGTTAAAGATAACGAACAACAAATGGTCAAATCCACACATATTAACAAAAAACATTGAATTAATCTAAATAATAAAATAGATGAAAATGAGAAATGGGTGTTGTCAACCGGAACGTGCATCGAAGATACCATATAAGACCATTGTAATAAATTAAGTTTTGTACACGTTCATATTATTTACCAATTCTTTTTACACAGTTGAAAACATATAAAGATGGTAAAACCTATGAATATTATTATACTGGCCATCATAAAAAAAATCAACTGTCTCGACAAAAACTTGTGCAACTTGCGAGTTCTTTTGAATTTCTATTAGTCAACTTTGGGCGAATAGTGATAGGTGGAATCAAGTAATGCCTGAAGTTCTTTCTTTAATTGAAATTCTAAAAAAATATTCAGATTCTTGGATAATCAACCTTGAAGACCTGGACGCCAAGAAGTTATTTACAGAAAGTGAAAAAATGTACATGTTAGATGTTAGTAACTCTGACAAATCGTCCCAGATTTTTAAAAATTAATGGAACTATATATAAAATGACTACCCGACCTACTTGGCTTCATCCCCAAATTATCAAAAGCGTGTGAACTTCAACAACTCTGCAATAGGTTATGATAGAATTAGCTCCAGTTAATAACTATGAATCGTTGGTTGAAAGAATCAATGAACTTGAGAGATGTCTTGAAGAAATTGAAACAGAAAAAAAAAGAAAATTAAATGATTAATTGTATATTAGATATACAAATACTGTATATTTTTATGTATATATTAAATAACACAGGAACTTTTATTATATAGTCAAGCAATAAAGAACACGATTCAATTATTTACTTAGAACTTAATAGCAATTCCTTCTCTATTCCACAGAAGTCGAGGCATTAGCAAGGGCACTTAATAATAACACCACCTTAACTTCTTTTGGAGGTGGAGGAGAAGAATTAACAGCAGCACTTCGCAAGAATGTCACCTTAGACCTCTTTAAATGTTAGTAAATCAAAGATAAAAAAGCGTTAATAGAAGCACTACGTTCTCTAAATTCCTTGGATTTTAGAAATTCTAATGTTAAAGCTGAAGAAGGAGAAGTACTAGCAGATGCACTTTGATTGACTTCTTTGATTCTTTCGTATAATTATATTTTATTAAAAGGGGAACACTCTTTATTTGAATACAGCACTAACTTCTCTAGATGTTTCTAAAAATAATATTGGTACTGTGGGTGAAAAAGCATTAGCAAGAGCACTTTGTGTAAATACTCCCTAACTTTTTTAGATATTTCTTATAATCGACTTTGTTCTAATAGAGGGATGGAGATGGCAAAAGTATTTGATGATACTAACTCTATTAAATTTAGCAATAATAATATTGATATTGAGGCGGAAATGTATTTTCGGAGACTCTTTTTCTTAGATCTTTAATTAATTATGTAATTTTTTCCTTTTGTTTTTTATTCCATTTGCATTAATTTAGTTAGAGTATAAAATTTAATACGGTTTAATAATGCTGTAATATTTCTCATCTACATTAATTTAGCATTAATATCATATGTCAAAATCAAATTCTAAATTGTAATGAGATTCTAAATAAACGTAAGTGAATTCAATTTCTACTTAATATATTTAAAATCCGCATTTTGCACAATAAATTTTCGGCAAAATTGATATAAAGATCACTTCAATTATTATAAATTTTAGAATGATTATTACAGTGCTATAGCTATATATATTTACTATAATCCGGCACAAAAAAATTTATATCTCAGATAAGAATTTATAAAAAAAATTTTATATAATATAGTTCTTTTTAAAGTATATATATTATATAATTTTGTTTTAAATACTCAAATTTTATTTAATTTTTTTTTCTTAAAAAGAAACCAGCCCTAAATTTCTAAATTGGGAGATCATAAATAATATTAGAAAATAGATTATTTATTAGCCTGAACTTTTCCCAAAGTAGAAGCAACATTGGCAGCTTCCTGTACAGCTCTTGCTAATGTAGAACGAATTTTGCCATCTTCCATTGTTAATAATCCCGCAATTGTACATCCTGCTGGAGTTGTAACACTATCCTTGATCTCGGCCGGATGCTTGCCAGTTTTAAGAACCATACGTGCTGCACCTTGAAGAGCTTTTGATTGAAATTAAAGTAGTTTGTTATTTCTTGATTTAAAAAAAATCCAAATATTTTTATTTGTTACCTTGAGCTGCCAATTCAAGAGCAACGTCACGTGGAAGTCCCATCATTACACCACCATCAGCGAGAGATTCTAACACAACACTATCATTAATTCAAATAATCAAATTGATGATAAAATAAAGATCATTTGAATTGCATGTTTAAACATAAGCATATTACCATGCGAACGCTGGTCCACTTCCTGATAATCCTGTAACAGTATCCAAATGCTTTTCATCCAAAACCCTCACCCTACCCAACGTAGAAAATGCCCACATTGCAAAAGCTCTGTCATCAACGTTAGTATTGGCGGGACAACTTATTACTGTCATACCTTCTTGAATCTAACCAATTTACAAGATGAAATGATAATTCAATCAAAGTGAAGATATTCACGTAAGAAAGAAAAAAAAACAGACATTATAATTACTTAAAAGTGATATTATCAATGAAATATAATATATTAAATTCATATAACCTAACCATGCAGGGAGTATTCGGCATAGCGCGTACGATCGTCGTTGACTTGGGGACCCATTCTTTTAACTGATTTAACGATACTCCGGCTAAAATACTAATAATTAATTTGTTTTCTAGTGCTTCAGCCATACCATCCTCAGTTAAAACTGTTTTTGCTATTTGAGGTTTTGTGCTTTTGAACGAAAAATTATCAATAAGTATGTTTTAAATGTCTGTCTGACTAAAATTCTTTAGGTAAATTAGGTAAATGTAAGTAGTAATTTACCATAATAACACGACATCAGCTTCTTCAACACCTTTTACATTTTGCCCAGCTGTAACTGTAACCGATTCTCCAAAAAGATTGATCACTTTCTGAGCCGTTTCTTCCCCTGAAACGCATGCGATAAATTTTCGTGGCTTAAACGAGGTTGTATTGGGAGCTGAATAATTGTTTTTAATAACTCCATTCACATCATTTAAAATCCCTGTCAAAATAGCTTTGCCCATGGTGCCACAGCCAAGAATACATATTGTCGGGGTAGTGGAAATCATCATTGCTAAAGTATAAAAAATGGAGAAAATATTACAATGTCACGTAGTAACTTTTATTTGTCGTTTGTATTTGATTGGTCGTTTGACGACATGATAATCTAAATGTAATTTGATAATCTTAATAATCTTCGCAATTTATAATTAAACTTTTTTTGTAAATAAACCTCTTCACAATTTATATTTGAAGCAGACAGGTAGCATATTGAAAAATTCGAATTATAGAATATTTTATTAAAAAACCTAAAAAAAACCGCAGATATAAAATAACAGTTAGGCCATACAAATTTTCGTTATACAGTACTATATATATATAAAACATGTTATATTTAAAATGTTTGCAATAAATAAATTTTTACATTTGAAAATTTTGGTTGTTAGTATATATCTATCTGCTTTAATGAAAGCAAATAATTTTACAGAGCAATTATTTGTCCGCTTCACCTTATTGATATTAGAATGTGGATATTTTACGAATTTACATTTTTGTTAGAATAGCGGCTTGCCGAATTTTCTCATTTTTTCTTTGATTAATATATGTTTCTAGTACAGTATTTGTTCAAGAGACTACTTAAATAGTAAACCTTTTTTCCTCGGCTTTATACGTGATACGTAATTAAAAATGACGCATCTGATACCGAATTGATAAGAACCAATAAACGACACTACACTATTTTCAATAATAATTTTGTTTCGAAGAATATCGTTATAAATTGCGTGACCGTTAAAAAGTGCATATCATTATCAAATCGCATAAAAATTGAGTTCTCTACTTCGCTCTGAATAATAAAATATACATTTTTATTTCAAATTAGACTTTGGCAAAGAAACAAAAGTTATACTAAATAATCTTTCATCAAAAGATGTAGAATCTAAAATAGAAGAACTAGTCACTAAGAGCCCTGCGAGATAAAAATTGATATATATAATAATTGGAAGTAAACAGTAAACTTGTACTATACAGCAAATTTGTAATAAATGTAGAGGTAAGGTTCCTTCCTTAAAATATATATATTAAATATTACAAGTGATAATTTTCTATTATCGATAATTTCATGCGAAAGAATTTAGAGCATAGAATCAATCTTTTGACTTGACATTAAACGTAGTTACCAATACCCGCTTTATTTAATCTTTAGTCTTCTTGTTGGACAACTTCTATATAATTCTTACTGTTACTATGTAGTTCTACTAAAAACTTTGGTAATGGAGATACAGCATATCCAGAAGTCACCATCTTCTTAATTCCTTCGATCACATTTGATCCTTTAAATACGATTGTTGTCGATATCGGTGTCTCTTCAGGTTGATTATCATCGGATGTATTAAACGGCATATCCAACTAAAATTTATGATAATGAATTTATGTAATATAACGGGAAACAATAGCATTGATAGCATTTAAATTTGTTTTTACCTTAATCTCAACAACATCAAGAGATGGCTGTTCATTGGGACCAAAATTATCATCTACTGCATTATCTTTCGATTTCAATTGAGCTACAAAATATCAATAAAACAATAGATCCGTTATTCTATAATTCATAGTAAGGTTTATGACATCATATAAAAACTTATACCATCTGTATTGGATCTTTTTGAAATATGTTCTAGCGGACTATTATCAACCTGATTTAATCGATATTGACTGTAGATTCCTTGGGATTTTTGATGTAATAATAATTGTTCTAAAGAATTCACATATTTTCCCTTCAATTCACATTCTTCAACCTGCTGACACGCAAAAGTTTTCAACAAACTCTAAGTTTTAAAAGAATGAAATTAATACATAGCATCATAGCAGAATTGCGCATTTTGCAACATTTCCCAATGCCTATACACCTGCAATATAAATTCTTTATGTTCACGCTTAACATTGCTGCACAATAAATGTTCGGAATTGGTAAAATATATCAAGTAAATGATGTTTGTGTTGATTGGGAGGGAATTTTGTGAGGTACTATCATGAATACTAATGCGCAACCACCAATTTTTATCATAAACTTCGATGTAAAGATGCTAAACGCCAAAAATTGTATAAAAATACATTAACAATTATTGATAAACTATTTGACATAGATTAATATATGTAACTTACATTTACAAAAAATAGCGAAAGATGCTTTGATAATGTTGAACGAAATATTTCTTTACTATGAAATTCCCTCCGAAATTCACCTTAATCACAATAAGATTATTATTGTACACTTTTTATAAATATTAAAATGAATAACAAACATTACAATACCGTTATCCCAACAAAGTTTTAAAGCTTTCCACTGTTTAAGATTAGGATGATCATGGAAATCTTGTATCGAATAAAAATTGAATTCAATTTAATGAAATTAATTTTGAAAATAAATCTAAAGTTAATAAATATTACATTTAATATCAAGTTGTGCAACTTGTAAATATGTTAAACCGTCTTTCTAAGAGAATGATTAAAAATTAATGCGCGTAAAATTCAGCAAATCAAATATAAATGAACTCAATCTACCCAATCATCAAAATATATTTTATCAACAATTTTTTTCTTGCCACCAGATAACTTTTCGTAAATTTGCCATAATCTTGTTTGTTGATATTCATTATTTTCCTCAGAACTTGATTGATATTTCGGAATAAGTTGCGGTATTTCAAGCCATTTTTTTACGATTCTAAGTAGGGAATCTTTGCTATGACGGTTTATTACGCGTCGCAAAGAGGGCTGTGGTGTAAATAAAATATAGTCATTATTTACAGAAGAGTAATGCTGCATTTTTTTGCTGCATTTTTATTGACGTTGATCGTTAATTATATATCTGCGAAGACCGGATCAAATCGGATTTTGGCCAAATAATGATCCGTACTCACCCGTCTTAAGTGACGCGTCCTTATATCCTGTATTTCTAAAGTTTCACCCTTTGATGCCAGTGTTATTATTAGTCTTAAGTCCAATAAAAAATTATTAGCCCTGTCCAATTGAACATATGACTAATTGGACAAGTGGCTAATTAACCTTAGTTGTTGTCCATGTCCAATTGACTAATTAGCCATATGTCTAATTGGCTTTAAAGGTCTTAGGTCAAGAACCTTCAGCTTATACATTATATCTTGGGTGTATATTTGGTGTTGTGGTCACGTGGTTCGATTGTAGTGATTTAAGCCACATGATTTTAGTCGGCTGGGCTACAACCAAACTGACCAAAATTCCGGGTTGAAATAATCGAAATTTAATGCTGTAGCTTATGTACTTGTCCAAACGTTAATTTTGTTATAATATAGGTTTCTAGCATTATAGCTTAATGCCGGCCTAGTTCCGATGTATTCGACTCGGTTATATAAAAAAATACTTATTAGGTGATTGGTGACCCTTAGCCACATTAGCCAGCCGACAGCTTTATATTGGCTGGCTTAACTGGCTAAGCCGGCTTAGCCGTGGCTACTTCAGCCGGCTTAAAACACTATTCGATTGGTTAAATTTACTGAGGTATTTAACAAATTATGATAACAGATTTGTATAGCATGAGATAAAATATCCTATTTTAAAGTTTATATTATACTGATTCAGTGTATCAATATTGTTAGAATTTTCTGGTTCTTTACCATACATACTCAGTGTTGTGCATTTTCATTGTTCAAAGATTTTGAGTGAAATTTTTTTGATAACTATCTAATCAAATTCAATGAAAATTTTTTTATTTTAATTTTATATATTTGTAGGATTAAAATAAAAAAATTTTTATTGAATTTGGACAGGTGATTATTGAGAAAACTTCACTCAAAAATCTTTGGACAATGAAAATGTACAACACTGACCTGTTCTTGTTTATTGAGAGATTATCTAATAATTATACTGTATATATTATAAATTTTTTTTCTTAATATATTAAGGCCAATTGGACTTATAAGGTCCAATCCAAATTTATTAGCCCTTTTAGCCTTATGTCCAATTAGCCATGTCTAATTGGACGTGTCTAATAACAACACAGATAGGAAATATGCAAAAAAAATATGTATTATATTTATTAGTTACATAGGATACCAAAGATAATTTCGGATGCCGAAAATATTTTAGGTAATATCAAAAATTTTTCTAATTATCAGTTGGTCAACTAATAGTTGAATCAAAATCTATTGCTAGTCACTTTAAGGAGTATTTGTGAATTTACTTTAATTTCATAATAGAATAAATGTTAGATAAAAGTAAAATATTTTTAATTAGTTGAAAAAAAAACTCGAGTGAAAGTTGTGGTATCTTGTGAATAGCGTTCTTATCATTTTTATTATATCAAAACTGATCATGACATTCGAAATCGACCAAAATAACAATTTAAAGGTTCGTTAAGAAAATATTTATATATGAATCTAAACTTGTTGCATCGCTCAATATTACATCATTTAGTTTTTCCTACTTGAAATAATCTTTATATATATTTAACCTTGCCTTTGTTTATGTTTTTTATTCTTTTTACAAAGTACGAAAACAGTTCCACGTCTTCTAACAGTATAACAACCATCACATAATTTTTTCACAGATGATCTAACTTTCATTCCGCGAACTAATCCAATAGAATTGAGAAGCATTGAATTACTTTTAGTGATACTTGTAGTTAAAGGTAAAATCACTTGATGCATCAAAGATATACGGGTTTGCCGAGTTAAGAGAAACATATTGGCTGAAAGTTGTATACGTCTCGTTGTTTACTAGAATGTGAGCATTTATCTATTAGATAAATTCTATTCACGAATTATTCTCGTAAAAAGATCATACGAATAATACAATAATAGACATTTAAATGTACCTTCTCGAACTGAAATAAAAATTGTCTGAAATGTTTCGCAATACATCTATTTATATATATATGATGTGGCTTATAAAATTTGATTGGACATGCGTAGATCTTATAATTGGAAAAATTAAAGTTAGTCGATTTCAAATTCTCTTATACTCTTCGATATTAAGGAATCGACGCGGTAGTAGGTAACAAACAGAGGTTTAATGGTTAGCCCTGACTCCAAGTGTGAATAATACCATGCGTCGGTTACCGAAAGTCTAGCATGTTTAGTACGGGGATAAATACCCCGGTTCTGGAGAAGGGACTGGTGTTAGGGGTTAAGGTCTTACCTTTGAAATACGTGAATTTGAAATGGATAAGCCGAAAATTAATCGATTTTTAAGATCTCAGTATTTCCTTTCGCTGATCATAAAAGAAAAAACGCTCTTAAATTGAGATACGTAGTAGAAAAAATTGTCATAATACATCCTCTCAACCGTTTGTAAACAAAATTATAGTTATAATAAGCAATGAATTCATTTTAATTCTCTATGCTTTTATTTACGCAAAAATCTATGATAATACAGTGTGGCCCTTTTATTTGACCAGATAATTAAGTCCTTTAAATATATATATGTATATCTATAAAATATTTTAAAAATGCAAACGACATTTTTTGGAAGGTAAATTCAACCAAGTTATAAAATATCGCATTTCCACCAAAACCAAATCAAGATAATTAACATGCAATCCACCTCACAATTTAAATTTCCAATTATTAATATTAAACCATACGGCTATGACAACAATAATAAACATATAGCCTGCTAATATACATCCAGCCAAACTATCATTTACAAATAAAGTGCGTATAGATAAATTAACTAGTCCTGTTAATAGATTAGCCTAATTCAATCAAGCAAGTATATAATTAGAAAATAAAAAAAATAACAATTCATAAAATAAAAATGAAAAAAAAAGGTCAATTCTATTTTGACCCGGGTCAAAATGAACCATATGCCCAAGAATTTTCAAAAATTTGATCGAAGATATATCGACAACTATCGAACCAAATTCAACAAAACTTTTTTTATTTGAATTCTATGGATTCATAGAATTCAAATAAAAAATTTTTCATCAAATTTAGTCAGATAATTATCGAGATATCTTCGCTCAAAGTTTAAAGAAAAATCAAAACGCCTATGAAATAAAGTTGTACCAAATTTTTCTTTTTTTATTGAAGATATCTCGACAACCATCAAACCAAATTCAATAAAACTTTTTTTGATTGAATTCTATGGATTCATAGAATTTGAATAAAAAACTTTTCATCGAATTTAGTCGGGTGTTCGTCGTGATATCTTCACTCAGAGTTAGAAAAAAAATCGAAACTACACTAAATTCTTTTCAAAGCTTTGATCGAAGATAACTTGACAACCATCAAACCAAATTCGCTAAAACTTTTTTTATTTGAATTTATGGATACATAGAATTCAAATTAAAAAATTTCATCGAGGCAGTTGTCGAGATACCTTTGTTCAAAGTTAGAAAAAAATCAAAACGCCTATCAAAATACCAAATTCTTTTAAAATTTTGAGTGAAGATATCTTGACAACCATCAAATCAATTCATTAAAACATTTGTATTTTAATTTTATAGGTTCATAGAATTTGAATAAAAAATCTTCATCGAATTTAGTCAGATGGTTGTCGAGATATTTTCGCTCAAAGTTAGAGAAAAATCAAAACGACTATCAAAATAGAAGCTATGCCAAATTTTTCTCTAATTTGAGCAAAGATATCTCGACAGCCACTTGACTAAATCGGTGAAAATTTTTTTATTCTGATTTTATGAATCCAGGAAATTCAATAAAAAAAGTTTTATCGAATTTGGTTAGATGGGTGTCAAAATATCTTCGTTCAAAAATTTGGAGCAGTTTCTATTTTGATAGGCGTTTTGATTTTGAGCGAAGTTATTTCGATACTACCTGACTAAATTCGATGAAAATTTTTTATTCGAATTCTACGAATCAAGATTTAAATAAAAAAAGTTTTATCGAATTTGATTAGATGGTTATCGAGATAATTTCGCTCAAAGTTTTGAAAAATTCTTAGGTATATGGTCATGTGATGGGTCACTTTGACCCAGGTCAAAATAGAATTGGCCAAAAAAAAAAAGGCTTACCAAAAGAAATACAGCCAATCCGTTAGAATTAACGGCTTCAATAATCATTGGTAAATTTCTCTCATTTTTCCAATATTCTTCAAGAAATGTTATTTCCGCAACTTGAAACAATAGCAAAAAAGTTGTATTAGAAGCTATCACCCAGAATACATAGCTTAAATTCGCAATCCTCCTAGATACTGGAATTCTAAGTGCTATACATAACATGAATCCAAGCCAAAGTAAAATTACCCATGAAAATAATATCATGGCTAATTTTTGTGGTTTCGGTTTTTTTTTATTTTGTCGGTTTTGACGAATCGCATAATAAGGATCAACTGGTAATATGTAATGACCTATATCTAATGCAACCAGAAACACAGATAGGTAGCCTATATTTTTGAAATGGATTATTTTAATTATGATCAAATTATATATAAATAAATTTGAAAATAATAAAATTTTTATACCCCAAAAACTGCATATGCCTTCTTTATTTGAACTAATCAAATCAGTACGATGAGCATATAGTATGTAATCTTCAAGACCAAGTCTATTAAGAACAATTTGATATACTATAAAAGAAAATAAAAATTAGATAATGGAAAATTTAGTAGCTTTTGCATTGTCTAATTTTATTAAAAATATACTTTACGAATAGCAATAGACAACCCAAGAATAGAGAAACGGATATATTTATGAAGAGTTCTGCAAATAGTGACAAATATGGGCAAAAATCCAAGTGTGAAAAAAAAGTTCCAATGTACACCATACTCGGAAGCATGTTCCTAATATAATATTAAGAACAAATAAGATTAATGTGATGAAATTCTTTAAAACATTTTTATGAGTCTTTCTTACATACTTGATAATCAACACCTTTTACCATCATTAGTCGTATAAATCCAAGTATTAATATTGGTAATGCTTGTCTGACTGCTCTTAATAATTGTCCTCTGAGTGGTTTGAAACGGTTTTCTGGTTTTTTCAAAAACGGTCGTGCAGCCACGATACCTGATGAAAACACAAAAGAACCAACCCCAAGATCCATCTATTTAAAATATGTTAATATATTATATATTTTTTGGACACTATAATAATATATAAATAAAATAACGTACGAGTGAAGTTCCGTAAGTTTCTGTCTTTGCTAACCGTCTTGGAAAAATCGGAAAATCCACCGCCAAAATAGACAAACAAGTTAAAATCATCATACTAGACCTAAATGCGCTCAAGAAAGGTTTCCTCCTAATATCATCAATATTAATCTTCTCTGTGCTTTTAGAATCAGCTCCTGCTAAATTCTTATCATCTAATTTATCTTCATTTATTGATAATTCAATTATTTCTTCTTCATCCGAATCACTTTCCCATCTATTTTTCTTTTTCTTCTTTTCATCACTCGTTGATTTCATTGATGATGTGTTGATTATCACAAAGGTCAAAATTAATAAAATTACATTTAAGTAAAAAGCAAAGTCTACCAATAAAGTGCATGAGAGAAGACTTGGAATAATCAGAAACATGTATTCTAATAGAAAGTTCGAGATGATATTATTAGAAGCATAGTCGAAAATTTTAGTATATTTGGCCGCTGCCGACCATAAAACAAATGAATTCTGTGATGATTGATAAATGTGAATTATTTAATCGATCACTTGATTTTTTTTAATCAAAAATTAGGTTAACTCTTACCAAAAGAACAAATGATATAGAATATATTTCCCACATGGATCCGCCTTCATGGCCGGTAACCCAATCTTCTTTTGCTTTTTTATATTCAACTTCATCCATGAATTCTTCAATGTTATTTATGTTATTTGAATAAATTGGTTATAAAAAAAAAAAAAAACGATTGATGTGGATAAATCCAGAAATGTAAATTTATAATTTACGTTTATTATCGTTTATGGTGGTAGTACAGATATGTATATAATGTGATTTTGGTATGCATTACATTAATTATGATTAACTGCAGAACTATGTGCGAAATTCTTTATAACTATAGAAAAGAAAAAGATGATCGCAATGCATATTGCAGCTACATGCTACATAATGAAGGTTTCTCGTAAATTCATATATTAATTACATATTTAATTTCGGGAGATAACGATATGTTGCAATAATTTTATAGATTCTAAATATAGATTGATCAAATTAAGTTTTTGAAAAGTAGTCCTGTAAAAATATTGTTGCCAAATTCTTTAAACGCTTATTTTCTAACTGAGCCAAGTGCTCCAGACGTTTTTTAACAGACTCAGACAAAATATCTATATGAAAAATAGGTAACTTTTTTTAAACTTGAAATGAGTTTAATAAACTGATATAAATATTATACCTTCATTTTCTTCATTGTCCGTTAAAAGAAACATCAAAGTTGTAATTGCAGAAAGCATTATCTCTTCATTTTTATCATGTAGACATTGAATTATTAGCGGCACTCCATCATAATTTATTATATGTTCTTTATTTCGTTTCTCTAAAAAAGATTTGATTAGTATTTTTTTAAACCATCAGAAAATGATGGAAAATGATAGGAAAAAAAAAAAAAACGATGAAACGGACCAAACCTAAACACAAGTTACACAACCCTCCTAAACCGAATTCCTTCAACTTTTCATCAGATTCTGTCAAAGTATCTGCAATCATATAAATATATATATTAAATGTGACTAAACTCAAGTTCATAAAGAATAATAATACTGTACAAACCAAGAAACAAATCAACAACGTTCAATTGCCAAAGCCAATTATAATTGATAGGGTCATAAGCGAAATTGACCAAATTAGCAAGAATTTGATATTTTGCTTCTGCAAATGACATGAAATTAAGGTTAAAAGTTATTCTTGTCATAAAAAAACATTTAATAAAATTCGAAATACCTTGATCCCTTGTGTCCTGATATTCGGTAACTAGTTGTTGAAGGTATTCGAGCCTATTAAAGTCATACTATATAAATTATTTGAACTTTTTAAGTGCCGACAGTTTTAAATACACTCTTGACTTTCCTCGGAGTACCAGATTTACCCGTTCGCTTTTCCAATTGACGACGTGTGGAAAACATTGTAAAGCTCTAAAATAAGAAATAGTGATAGAAAATCATGGATCTGTGTGATACGAGATTTTGAATGCCGGATATATGATAATATTCGAGAAATTTGAATTATATGAACAATTGTAGAAAAAAAGTGCCAAATAATTTAAAATTGAGTACCGGGCTTGGTACTGTATTATTAACGTAATCTATGAATGAATCTGATATGATAAAATTTTAAGTGTGACTGACTACGTAGTTATTTTTTGACTAGTTGTAATTGGTTAGAGAATTGATATTATCGTTATGCCATTCATGGATGCTGATCATAATTATGACATCGACCGACTCTACAACGGAAACAACTCTTAAACCAACTCCTGTGCGGCGAAATCGTCCCGGAACTAAGTTCGAAGTACGTTGTTAATATAAACACCTTCTCTAGAGTTTTTTTCTGCTCAACTTTCCTTTTATTAGTACTAATTTTTACGTATTAGGATGCATATCAGTTCCCTCACATAACATTGGAAAACTACGAATCAGCATTCGCATTACAGGAATATTTACAATCCTTAATACGAACCAACAGAGAAAACATAGACTTATTAGTCGAATTGCCACCGGGTCATGAGGAAGATACTTGGCAATATGAGCATTTGAGGTACTTATTACTTATATCTCTATTTATAAACGACAAATAACAATATATTCTATAATAAATTAACAGACAATTATGCCTTGAACTCAATTATTTGGTAATTCAACTTGAAGCTGAATGTAATCGCCAATCATGTCCTGAAATGAAAGCCGATGAATGGATGTATCTATGTGCTGCCCATCCGGCCCCCACGAACGTAGGCAAATTATTTATTAAATAAAAATTTTTTATATACTTTTTTTGACTGCAACGAACACTTACGAAATTAAACTCAGTGTTGCGCGATCGATTACATTGTGCACACTTTGGACGGTGCAACAACATTGCTTAATAGCCACAAATATTTTCCTAGCAGGTTAGTTTTCCTGACTTGATAATTATGATAATTACAAAAATGATGTATTTGCTTAACACTTTTATTATGTTATTAAAGAATATCAATACCAGAAACTTCAATAAAGTATTACCAATCCATAGCGAGAAGGCTTTATAGGATATTCGCTCACGCTTGGTTTCACCATCGTGAAGTATTTGAAGCCTTTGAGGTAAGAATTGTGTCATTTTTAACTAGGGATCTCAGACCCAGCACGTACCTGTGCTAAACAAAAAAACAGGCGTGGGCAAGGGGCACGGATGCAAAATTTCTAGCTTAAAATTGCTGGGCACTTTTGTAATCACAGGCACAATGTGCTAGACACGAGTTGGGTACTTATGAAGTAAGCATGAAAGCTTGGCCTAAATTGTTAGGCACTAGAGCATAAAGTGCTTGACCCAAAAGCGCCTGGAGCTTTTATGCGTGTCTACAAAATGGTTGAAACTTTTGCACCCTACGGACAAGCTTTTTCGCAAACACTAGTGTCAGGCATGGACACGGGCATTTGTAGATCCCTATTTTGACATAACGTGCCAGCAATCCATTAATGTAAAATAATATTTCGTAGAACGAAAACCTACTATATGCTCGATTCTTAAAACTTTCTGATCGTTATGGATTGGTGGCGAAAAACCTTTTAATTATTCCTCAGAACAATAATATTGACAATGATGATAGAGATAACACTCCTTCTTCCGATGTTCCTAGTTGACATGATCCAGATTGTTCTTTCATAAATTAACATTAATAAAGATTAGAATTTGATCAAATCAAATTCAATGCATTTTTTTTACATATTGAATTGTTAAGATATGTAATCTACGATAAGCTTGTTTATGAAATTGATGAAAAAATAACTCCGTTGCCCATTTCAAATTTATCGATTACGAAACCCTCAAGGTCATATACAACCCAAATGATCTTATCCGGCCAAATCTCCATCAAGACATAATGATGTGTTTTTTTCGTAGTCACATACATTTTCCAATCTTCTACATTTTCAAGATCTAATTCACCTCCAGATCCACCAATAATCGCATATACTATTTCATCTAATTGTCCACGTTGGTAATTATGTTGATGCCCACTTATTACTAAATCTACTCCGTATGTACGAAATAAAGGTACAAATCTAGTACGTACAAATTCTCCCCAATGCTTTTCATTTTTGTCATTCCATGCTCCAGGTTCCCAAAATTCAACAAAAGGTGGAATGTGCACAACTACAATTCGAAATTCGGCATTTTTTGTTTCAGCTGAAGAAAGTTCTCGAACAAGCCATTCATCCTGTTTAATGTCATCTATATTACTATCTAACACTATCCAACGTGTATTCGCTATTGTAAATGAATACCAAGGTATCTCAGTGGTATAAGCGTATACACTATTTTTGTCATAATCATGATTTCCGTGCGCATAAATAACAGGTGCTTGTTGTGATAAATGATAGTTTGTCAATGGATCATAAAAATCTGTTTGCCATTGTTGAAGATTTTTGTAATCCTGTACGGCATCGCCTGCATGAAGAATAAAATTTGGTGTATGACGTTGGAAAGCAGATTTCGCAAGACGATTAAAAACGGTGAGTCCAAATTGATTATCAGAAAATGCCACTATTTTTATAGGATAAATACTTGAACTAGAATTATCAGGTGGATCAGGAAAAAATTGAAAGGAATGTGAAGCGATTATGGTTTCAGGTTTTTGTTCATTTTCTTTATGAATTATCTCATATTCATAATTAGATATAGTTTCGAATGGTCCTATAATCGCTTTATATACATGATGATAATCATCTAACGTTAAAGGATCAAGTATATTCGACGTGCCGAGTAATTTACCTATACCATCACTTGGTCTGTTTTCGTACCATCGAATTCTGACATCTTTAAGTGCACAATTCGCTTCCCAGACTACTAACATTTTTTGTGTTTCAATCATATATAAAATTGGTGTCTTCCTTAAAGAACAAGGTAATAAACCCAGATCATATAAATTATTACGGAGTTTGTACTTTATCATTATAAAGTGTAAATGAATCGAAGACCCAAATAAATATAAAATAACCATTAAAAGAATTATCGCTATTATAATTCGATTCTTTATTTTGCGAAATCCGCGTAATGTAGTAAACATTGTCCTCCGACAAATATACGCTATTTTCTTGAATAGATTTGGATGCTCTTCAATATTCAAGTCTAAAGGGTTTATCGCTTTCCGTGAAGACGAATTAAAAAACATTATTATTTTTGTTTTTCTTAAATCATCAAAAATCGAGTATAAATAGAAAGAATAAAGTCAATGCAGCTGTGTAAATAATGATAAACTGAAGTGTCATATATTCTTTTATAATCGTCTTATTGCAGGTTTTCACCTAATTTAATATTAGTAGCACAAGATTTTTCCCATGGTACAGTAATACTTTTAATTAAATGCTAATTACCCTTGAAACAAATTTGGTCCGATTTTAAATTACATACTTCCTAAATTGCGGTTTTTTTTGGATTTTTTTTTTTGTATTATACGTTGATTATTTTAGCCTTAAACTTTTATTATTTGTAAATATAACGTACATGTAATACATATGGGACCCCCCACAGCAAAAAGGGTGCATTGGGCCAAAAAATTTTTATTTTATTTTAATTGATTTCTTGAAGAATTAGATTAATAGGAATACAATTTTATAAAATTACAAAATTAAAATTTTTGTCCCAATGCACCCTTTTGCTGTGGGGGTCTCCATATGTACTGTACTTTTATACGTAAAATTTTTATAGCGATTGCAATAGTAAACAATTCTTACAGTAAACCGAGCTATTACTGTAATAATTTTTAATACTGCTATACAAATCTTTTGTTTTTTATTAGGTTTAAAGATCTATATAAATAAAGCTTAAATATAATTTACTTGTAACTTTCATTGTAAAGTATAGTGTATAATTAAATATACTGTATACACTGGCGATCATAAGTAGTGCAACAAAAAAAAAATTTTACATTATTTCCCGCAATTCTGGGCGTATCCTTTTATTTTTATTTTATTTTATTCGTAAATAGTATAGTATTCACATAAAAAAATCTTAGAATGTATTAATGAAGTAGATTTTTTATGAGCACGAGCTTTATTTAAAATGACGTGTTGCATTACTTTTAAACACAACACGAATATAAAACAAAAAACTTTTTTTTTACATATAAAAAAAAAATTTTTTTTTCTAGTTTAATATTTCATGCCCACCACAACATGGTGTATTCACCTTGTGCCTTGATTGCTTTATGAACTTGTTCTAGCATTGGGATAGATTGATGATATAGGTTCATGCTTTGATTCCCATCTAGGCCACCTGGATCTTGCCCCAAAGAGGTTGTATATCAGAATCCCGATACACAAAATCCCAACACACAAAATCCTGGCAACAAAATCCTGATAAACAAAATCCTGACAAATTAAAATTCTAAAGATATTAAAATTAGAATTTTAGTTTGTTAGGATTTTGTGTATTGGGATTTTGTTGCTGGAATTTTATGTGTTGGAATTTTGTATGTCGGGATTCTGATATACAAACTATATAGATCGTTAATTCAATATTCAGCTTCAATTGGTAATATTATTAATGATAAACATTTTTTATATCATGAATTATTGGTATAGATTAGATTTTTAATTAACTAACAGGTTACAGGTTTGTATCACAGGTTAAAAAAAGATAAATCAGTATAATTACTAATTGTAAAAAATTTGTTAAATTGATACAAATAGATATAAAAATTGCAATCTAATTGCAATCTGATTATATACTGATTGGATACTATTTGTCAATCTGTTTATTTGCTGATTTCAGACAGATTTTAGCAGAAATTAGCATAAAATAGTATACTATGATTGGTTCCGATTTGACAATCATAATATTATTAATTCCGATTTGACAATTCTAATATTAACTTAATAAATTAGCTAAAATAATACTGTAATAGTATTGTTACAGAGTAAAGCCTTCTTAATTTACTCTATAACAACAACATGGCACAGGGAATCCTTTCATAGGTATATGCGGTGTCCAAGAGGTAAGTATAGCTTCTTTTCTCTTTAAGAAACTATACCCTTCTC